>SNQJ01S0018202.1:0-27231 GCA_010110895.2 Picea sitchensis
GGGTGAGGGAACTTTACCCTCATCTTCACATAGACTGAGAATAGTCTTTTGGAGGTCCAAAAGCTTCCCAATGGGGAGGTGTGATCAGGAAATCAAATTTTGCTCAAATTTCAAAGTGCTCGGAATGCGACGAAAACAGTGCCATTGCGTCCGTCTCGTCTTCCTGATTTCGGTGGTATATTTACTTTGTCAAACGGACTCCGTATGGAGAAGATATCACGATCTGTTTGTCAAGCCAAACAGGCAAAAAATTTGATGCTGACTGTACCAGTCCGTACAGTCTGATGTGGCAGGACCATACGACCGTACAGTGGTGACATGGAAGATGTTGATTGGTTGGCAATTATCGAATCCGGGAGCGACACGTGTCTTTTGGTGGCAAATGGTATGAGGACACGTGGCCCAATCTGTGGGCGCCATGTGTCCCCCATTGTTTGGTTTTTGGTTGTAAAAATGTTATGGGAGTCCGCGGGGTTTGACCCCCGGACCTCCCCCCCCACAACATAGCACCTTCGCACGACTGCACAACCATTGGGCCATGGGTTATTGCTTGTTATATATACAAGTTTTAATATATTTGAATTTACCTATTGTGACCGTTGGTGGGGGGTCGGGCCGTGGCTTAGCCTCGGCCCGCGGTCATTTGATACGCATATGGCCACATTTTATAACACCCAACTGTTGGCTCGGGGTTTTTAAAACACATAACCACAGTTTTACATATGACCAGAGCGCGGGAGGTTAGTTACACGGTTTGGTAACGGATTAACCAATTTTTACCATAGCGCATGGTTTTATGCGCCATACGCTCAGGTGCCGAGGCGGTTAGGGGTTGGCGCACCCTTAATCGTTCTACGATTTGCACCGTTGGCACGGTTGCGCCCGGTGCTGGGTTTTCACGCTTTAAAATGCGTGTGAGCCAGGTTCAATCAAGAAGGGTGCGTTTTGTAGATGTAGAGACAACAAGCTTGAAGGGGAGACTTCCAGGAGGCCTAACTTCTTCATTTTTCGACCGATTGAGGTGCCGAAAGAGCCCAGACAGGGGTTTTGGAATGCTCTGAAGCCATTGGAGTAGTCGGTTTGTCAGTTTGAGCATTGTAATACATGTTTTTGAGCACTTTTTGAGAAATTAATAATAATGATCCATTGGAAGCTGGACCAGGAGATGTAGCCCAAGAGAGGGGTGAACTCCTTTATCAATTGTTGTGCTTATGTGTTTATGTTCATTGATTATGCTGCTGTATATGTGTAATTTTCATAAGTAATCCTTTAATCTATGTGTTGCAAACTGATCCTTTTTCTTTAAACACATAACATTCACTTGCAATAATTTTCAAGTATTTCAAGTCTTCTTCATTTTTAGATCAAACTTAAGGTACACTTTGTCTCTGCAACTAAAATAAAAGAACTCAGACAGATCTTTCTAATGGTGTAAACGTTTTGTCAAACAAAGTTTTTTTGAGAAAGTTACAACCCAAATAATGGAGGGTAAATTTTATGACCCAACTAACTTCAAAGGGCCATAACTTTCTACTTTAGAATCAGATTGAGGCGCAGAAGTAGTAAATGGAAAGATATTGAAATATAGAAGGCAATCCCAGAGCTGAATTAAATTTCTAGGCATGTTAAAGATGTTTAAAATGGAAAAGAAGGTACCTATAGCATTCTAGACCAAAAACACAAATTGGCTGTCACTAGTAGCCTAGAACCCAGAATGAGGTGAAACTTGGAAAAAATGTCCATAATATGTATACGACTAAACCCAATTGAGATCCTACAAAATATCCAATGGAGTAGCTGAAAAAATGCATAATTACAATGCAAAATTGCGCCAAGTTGAAGTGTGGACAGAAAAGTTAATGGGAAAATGTCAAATGACCATAACTTTCTACTCCAAACTCGAAATTGAGCATGTGAGAAGGCATTGCAAAGGTCTTTGACAGAAGAATATAATTATCCACCCAAAAATGTGATCTAAGCATTCAAAACTTTAGGAAATCAGAAGAAATGATTCTGATATATTATTGAACCAAAAAGGTTCATATTTTTCATGAAAATTGCTGAAACAATTATTCTGACAAAGTTTTGTTGACCAAACATTTTGCAGAGTTAACAACAACTAGATCAGATCAAGATCAGTGAAAAATCCATAGGAATGGAAGAGGCACAGGGGACTGTCAATCAGGAACATGAGATTAGAGGAATGGATGTCCATTTGGGCATTGAAGGAACAAACTCCAATGGACAAGGAGATGAAAGGAATGAAAACATGAATATGGAAAAGACCATTAAAAATTTACAGAACGATGTTCAAAGCCATAAAGATGATAATGAAAATCTTATGAAATCCAAGGAGCAGTAGGATGAATTCAACATGAAGTTATTGGAGAGCTTGAACATAATTGAAAAGAAATTGGACAAGGAGAGTGGCTCAAGCAAATCGGAAAGTCACAGGTCTCATGATGAGAAAAGAAAAAAATGAAGTGTTAGCAGACATCACTATCACTCCTCAAAGAATTCCAATAAGAGGGCACACAACAAATCAAGTCCATCCCTTGTCAGAAATCATAATAGGTTTGGGGTGGATGAACTACGAGGAGAAATGAACAAAAACAAACCTCCAACTTTTGATGGTGAGCACAAAAAGGATGAAGATGCAAAAACATGGTTGTTGGGAATGAGAAAGTATTTTCAATTACATAATTCTTCTTCTCATGCAGAGGGTAGAATTTCTATCTATCAACTCAAGGGAAAACCATCCATGTGGTGGGATAACCTTGTGCAGGTGCAACACATTAAAGAGAAAAGTGTTAATTGGAGAGAATTCAAGAAGTATTTTGAAAATAAATACTTGACTAAGAGATACTACGACAAGAAATGAAAGAGTTCTTTGAACTCAAGCTTGGGAGTATGACCATAGATGAATATGAGAGAAGGTTTCTAAAAATGCTGAAGTATGTCTCTTTCATCAAGGATGAGACAGTCAAAATTCAAAGTTATTCGAGTGGATTGCCATCATTCATCAGTGACAAAATACAGTATGATGATCCCAAGTCATTGGAGGATAACATAAGGTGAGCTAAGTGCCTATATGATCAAAAAAAATCAAGGCCAACATTCCAAAAATCTTGGGAAGACAAAAATAAATTCAAGATGGATCAGAGGAAGAAGGGATCTAAGCCACCATTCTTTAGAAATAATCCACAGGGACAAAAAACTCCTAAATAACCGAGAACGATTGAGACAGGGGGTCAAAGGCCAAGGCAACCACCTATTCAATGTTGGGGTTGTAAAGGAGATCACATGTTCATAGATTGTCCCCATAGAGGTGAAAAGGGGAGAACTCTTCACAATGTACAACAAGTTGAAACAATGGAGGACATGGGAAGAAATGTGCCAAGGATCTATGAGGCCCTGCACAACAAGCAAGAAGAGTATCAGTCACATCTTATTGAAGTGGAAGGTATGATCAACAACCAAATCATTGCTATTTAAATTGATTCAGGAGATATTCATAGTTATATAGATCCTAAGACAGTGGAAAGTTTTCATTTTCCAAGAAGCAAGCATGGAAAATCTTGGTTTGTGTAGTTGGCTACCAGAACCAAAAGAAAAGTTAATGAGATGGCTAATTCATGTCTTATGGACATGAATGGACTAAACACCAAGGAAGATTTGAACATCTTGCCTTTAGGTTCTTATGAATTCCTAATTGGGATGGATTGGTTGGACCAACATCATGCTCTCTTAGACTGTCATAAAAAAACATTTACTTGCTTGGATGAGGAAGGGAAACTAAGAAAAGTGTAGGGAATTCCGAGGGCAATAACCATCAAATAAATTTCAGCATTGCAGCTGAAGAAATGTCACAGAAACGGGTGTCAAATATTTGCAACTCATATGGAAGAGACACCTAAAGATAAGGTGTCAAATTTGAAAGATTATGCAGTCTTGGAAGAGTTTGAATATGTGTTTAGGGAGGTACCAGGATTATCCCCAAAGAGAGATATTGATTTATCTATAAATTTAATGCCTGGAGAAGCTCCAGTGTCAAAGACTCACTACACAATGAGTACACTAGAGCTGAAGGAGTTGCAAATGCAGCTTGAGGAGCTTCTGAAGAAGGGGTATATGTGCCCAAGTGTGTCACCTTGGGGTGTCCTAGTATTTTGTGTGAAGAAGAAAGATGGGACATTAAGATTGTGCATTGATTTCATATAGTTGAATAAAGTGTCTGTTAAGAACAAGTATCCTTTATCAAGGATTGCTGATATCTTTGATCAATTAAAGGATGAAAAGATATTTTCAAAGATAGATCTCAATTCAGGATACCATCAGGTAAGGATTAAAGAGGAAGATACCAACAAGACCGCCTTCAGGACAAGGTATGGTCATTATGAGTTCACAGTGGTGCCATTTGGGTTGTCAAATGCACCAGTTGTTTTCATGTGCTTAATGAATGGTGTTTTCCAAGAATATTTAGACAAGTTTGTCATTGTATTTTTGGATGACATTCTTGTATATTCCAATTCAGAAGAAGAGCATGAGAATCATTTGAGGATGGTGTTGCAAGTATTAAGGGAGCATCAGTTGTATGCCAAGTTGAGCAAGTGCTCATTTTATCAGAAGCAAATTCATTATTTGGGTCATATCATTTCAAAGGATGGGATATAAATGGATTCTGAGAAGATAGAAGCCATTAGAGAATGGTCAGTGCCAAAGAATGTGACATAGGTCAAATCATTCATGGGCCTTGCAGGCTTCTATATGAGATTTATTGAAGGATTATCAAAAATTGCACACCCAATCACTTCCTTGCAAAGAAAGAGTGTGAAGTTTCAATGGACATTCAATTGTGAAAAGAGTTTCCAACACTTGAAACAATTATTAACAAGTGCTCCAATACTAAGGATTGCAAACCCAAATGAAGACTTCATTGTATGCACAGATGCATGTAAAGAGGGACATGGTGGAGTCCTCAGTCAAAATGGGTTTGTTATATGTTATGAGTCAAGGAAGTTAAAGGATCATGAGAGACACTATGCCACTCATGATTTGGAGCTAGCAACCATAGTGCATGCCTTGAAGAAATGGAGACACTACCTCATAGGGAAAAAGTTTGAGCTGAGGACAGACCATAAGGGTTTGAAATTTCTATTTGATCACTCAACTCTAAATGTTAGGCAAACCAGATGGTTAGAATTTCTAAGTGAATATGACTTTGATATAAAGCATATCAAGGGAAAAGAGAACAAAGTGGTTGATGCAATCGGCAAAAGAGTGCATGAAATGCATGCTACAACCATTAGCATGTACCAATCAGATTTGAAAGACAAAATTATAGAGGCGGCCAAATCAGATTTGCAATACAAGGATTTAGTAGCAAAATTACAACAAGATAATTTGGAGTAGAAAATTGAAGAATACAAGCTAAAAAATGATGAAATTCTTATGTACAGGGGAAACATTTACATACCAAATTCTAATGAATTGAAAAATCTGATAATGGGATAAATGCATAATGTGCCTTATGCTGGGCACCCAGGATATCAGAAAACTATTGCAGTTGTCAAAAGCCAATATTATTGGCCAGGCATGAAGAAAGAGGTTGTTGATTTTATTGCCAGATGTTTGGAATGTCAAAAGGTAAAGGCTAAGCATAGACACCCAACTGGTTTTCTACATCCATTACCCATTCCTGAGTGGAAGTGGAAAGTTGTAACAATGGATTTCATCACTAAATTGCCCAGAACAAACAAGCAAGATGATTATATCATGGTAGTGGTGGATAAGCTTTTTAAAGTTGCCCATTTTATTCCAGTTAAACTCACTCACAAGGCAACGAACATTGTTGACATTTATATGAAGGAAATTGCGAGATTACATGGCATGCCAAAGACAATTGTGTCTGACAGAGATCCAAAATTTGCCTCAAAATTTTGGAAAGGATTATTTAATGGATTTGGAACAAATTTGAATTTCAGTACAACTTATAATCTAGAATCAGATGGACAGACAGAGAGGGTGAATCAAGTGATTGAAGATATGTTAAGGATGTATGTGATGGATAAACCATCAAAATGGGAAGACTACCTACACTTGGTAGAGTTTTCTTATAACAATGGGTACCAAACATCTCTAAATATGAGCCCATTTGAGGAAATTTATGGAAGAAAGTGAAACACACCAGTAAGCTGGGATAACCCAACAAATAGAGCARTGGTTGGGCCAGATTTGCTCAAGGAAATGGAGGAGCAAATGATAAAAATAAAGAAAAATTTAAAGGCTGCCCAAGACAGGCAGAAAATCTATGTTGATAAGGGCATAACTCACAGGGAATTTAAAGTGGGTGACCATGTATTTTTGAAAGTGAAAGCCAACAAAAGTTCCTTGAAGTTGGGAAATTGTTCAAAGTTGGCAACTCGTTGTCGTGGGTCGTTTGAAATCCTAGAGAGGATTGGTCCAATTTCTTATATGATTGCATTGTCTGCATCTATGTCTGTTCATAATGTATTCCATGTATCATTTCTCAAGAAATATATACCTGATGTTAATCATGTTATTGTTTGGAATGTGATTCAGGTGGAGCAAGAAGGTGCTTTTCGAGTGCATCCGATACGGATTCTGGACCAGAAAATCAAACAGCTCTGGAATCAAGCCATAGGGCTTGTAAAGGTCCAATGGACTTGGTACGGTCCTGAGGATGCTACTTGGGAGCATGAGGATGCAATGCAGGCAGAAGACCCCCACCTTTTTGAGTATTTTTGAATTTTTTTTTGTACATGGGTACATGATGCAGTAAGGACAATGCATAAATAAGGGGAGGGGATTGTAATATCCCTAAGGCGGAGCCCAATTGTAAATGTAAATGCAAATGTACTTAAGTTGGTGAGCTATTTTGATATCATGTTGTATGCACATTCCATGGTATAGAGCACGCATGTACTGCACAGTGAAATGATGAAGTGTGCACATTCTAGGATACCACACACAACATTTTAAGTGTGCGTGATTGTGAGGCCTGCGAGACTTTGTATATATTCTATGTTTTATAGGCTGGTGAGAAAGTTATTATAAGTTAGGATGCTTATGTTTTGATTAGGTTGGAGAGCCTAGATGTTAAAGGCCAGTGCGCCTATTTTTGTACATGTCTCATATTTAATATAAAATACATCAATGCGCGTAGACCGACCACGATAAAAGAGATGGGGGACTAAAATCCATTGGTTAGGGAAAGGGAGGGGCCTAAAATTTAAGGAAAAGGGCTAAGCTAGGGAGCTTAAGCCAAAAAGGAATATTATATTAATATTTCTTAAAGTATAAAGTATGGGTAATTATTTTATCCTAAGTTCTAAAGTTGGGGCCAAGTGGGCCAAAGTAGCTCCCAACATGACAAGTGTCAAGTTGGGGACATGCATACATATTGTTAGGACTTAGTTCATTCCATATCATTCTTTCCATCATTCCATCCATCATCCAACCATGATTCCATGACCATTTCACTCACATAGTCAGTTATCTTTCAGACATTCATTTCACTGTACCAGAACCGTATCCACAGACACATCTGTTTGTGTAGTTGGTTAACTTGGGAGTTGGACTGAAGAAGAGGGTTGTCAGGCCCATGGGATATTGAAGAGGCGGGTTTTCAAGCCCGTGAGAAATTTCTCTCTGGATGAGAGAATGTTTGGGGAATTGATTTCTTGAAGGTGGTAAACTACAACTGCAGGGCTCTGAGACTTCCTGTTCGGCCTGTTGCTGAAGCCCTAGAAGGGAAGTGGGGCAGCTAAGGGACTGTTGAGCAGAGAAGGGGCACACTTTCTGGGGTGGGACAGGCATGTGGGGAATGAGGGACTGTAGGCTGTCAGTTGAGTGAGCACCTGAGACAGAGTCTTTCCTGTTGTCTATGAGCCTTTAGCCTGGTTAGGAATCCCTTTAATTGGGTAGAGTTTAGTCCCAACTCGAGGTTGACTCACTGTTGAAAGTGATGAACAGTGTGGTCTAGGGATGGGAGGTTTGTTGATGGCCTGCACGCAGTTGGTGATATTCTTACAAAGATAATTGTCAATTGTGTGATAAATTTACATGTTGCATAGTTATTTACATGTTTATTTTTATGGGTTTCTCCTATGCATGATTATAGTTGTCTGTATGTTTATGGATATTTTCCATATATGTTGTATGTCTGTGTTTACTGTTATTTCAGTGTGAATTCGTGCATTTATGTAATGTATTTGTCTGTTACATTATATATATATATATATGTGTGTGTGTGTGTGTGTGTGTGTTTCTGCAAGAGCTCCGTGCGTATATAATTTAATTGCATGAAGTTAGAAAAATTTATGTGGCATAACTCAGTTGCATGTTGGGTATGTTACAGTATGTTCCGTAGAGAGAGAACAGTAATAGTTCTATGGCATAGCATGACCCGACATGGAAGGTCAGGGACCTTACATGAACACAATTGCATCTCAACACTGCCTATCATCCCCATATTGATGGCCAAACTGAAGTTGTCAACAAGTGTTTGGAAACATATTTGTGGTGTTTTGCATCCAACAGACAAAATCAGTGGCCTCATTGGTTACTCCTAGCTGAATGGTGGTACAACATCTCTTACCATATTGCTACTCTGGTGACTCCTTTTGAAGCAATCTATGGACAAAATTCATTGTTGGTTCTCTCATACATGCCAGGTGTCTTGAAGGTTCAGGAGGATAGTCTAAGAGGCCATTCTCCATACCCTCAAAGAAAATTTGGTCATGGCTCAAAACCGCATGAAGCAACAAGCTGATCAAGGTCATTATGAACATCAATTTGTTGAAGGGGACCAAGAGTTTCTTTGTCTATAACCTTATAAGAAGACTTCACTCAAAGATAAACATTGTCAAAAACTTGCTCCCAATTTTATGTTCCTTATCCCATTCTCAAGCGAGTGGGGCTCGTGGACTACTAGTTAGCTCTGCCTAGTCATTCTAAGATCCATCTTTTTTTTCATGTCTTATGCTTAAAGAAAGTGATTGGAACTTAGTGCCAAAATCAAACCAGTCTCTCTGAGTTGGATGAAGAAGGCTCCATTTTCTTGCAGCCATAAGAAGTCTTGGATTAGCAAGAGTGTCGCCTTTTTCAGTGCACCATCAAGGAAGTGTTAGTTCAATGGAAAGATACAACTCTGAAAGATGCCACCTAGGAGCCAACCAACATTCTACATGAATTTCCTCATCTAAAGCCTTGAGGAAAAGGCTATCCTTCAAGGGGGAGGGCGTGTTAGGGACCTACCCTCCCTAATCCCTCACCCAGGTAGAATAATATATTTTCCATGTAATAAAGGGTGACATTAATTAATAAGACCTATTTAATAAATGTGAACAAGTCAATGTAAGAAGACCTAATAGAAGACTTCACTTCTAGAAAGATCTTCCACTAGAATATTCTTTAGAAGATATAATTAATATAAATAAAAGTAGGAGGCATGAGAAATCTTTGTCTTGAGAATTATTGTAATAGAGTGTTTCTCTGCTGGAGGTTTCCCCCTCGAATAGGTAAGTGAACATTGTTTCCTATCAATAAAGGTATTATTTTTTGTTGTGGTTCTCTACATTTTATTGTTTCGTTGGTATTTTCTGCAGTATTTTCATTTTTTGCTTAATATAATAGATCTGGTACCTAACAAAATAACTTGAATGATATAAGTGAGAAATAAATTTTTTAAGGATCCATTCTTATCTCAAAGTGTATAAACCTTGTAAAATCTTATTAGTTATTAAAATAACAATTATAAAATGTTTGGAAAAAACGTTCAAAATTTTAAGGATTTTATATGGCTTTTATAAATTTTTGAAAATTTTTGGAGTAAAACAATTTTATCCTATAGAATTTGAACAAACTGTTATAAAAAGAATGCAAAATGGCTAATCCTTTTTGCAGAAAAAAACATGAAAATTTGGCCTATGGAGAAAATTAGCCTTCTTATAAAATCTTTAAAGCACTAACCATACTCCCATGGTGATGCTCCCACACACTAATTTATTTCTATAAGCTCAAACAATACTCTATTGTTATGACATAGGATTCTAAAAATCATTAACATAATCTTGTCTCATCTCTTTAAAACTCCTTATATATTCCCATAAAGTGATATTCTTGTACTTCATGTACCATTGAAGAGTCACAATGTGCATTTAGAAGTTTTAAATTCCACCATACTCACATAATTTGTGGTCCCACATGCATCCCATATTGTGTTGCCAAGGAACGAATGGGACTTTGCATTATCCTCGCATCATTCAAAAAAGAGAGGTAGGCACAAGAGAAAATATACTCATGTATTTTCCATAACTAAATTGTTCTGATTTGGTATTAGAGTGAAGATATAAAGTCCTAGTTGTGTTATCAAATTCTTAGAAACTCCTTTACTTATAGTGAGTGCATGAATTTGGTGGACTTTTTTCATGCAATCAAATTTCTAAATAACCCATGTATGTGTTTGCAAAAAATAGCTTCATCGAGACCCAAGCTTGAAAACTGATGCAACATATTGGCTAGGTTAAAAGGAACACACACACACAATTTTACTTCACTAGAACATGTGCATGTTTTTTACTCCATGATTTTTTTATTATATAAGGAACACATCCAATCTATTGCTACTAGGAAAGTGAAAAACTATTTAAGACCCCATCTACCTAGTCCTCTTGTAAAACTGGTTTGTAAGCTACCATCAAATGTGTTATTGAATACCACCCATGCTTATTGCACAAGGGGGTTCACTCAATAAACCTATGGCATAACACATATGTCTGTGTGGTATTACAGAATACCCCTAACTTTCCTTAAAATCACCTTGAGTAGAATTGGTTGACATCCTTTGATAAGAGGACCCTAATTGAGTTCATTTTCTCGATTTTACAACCATGTTTCTTAGCATATTACATTAAGCTTCAAGAGTAGAAATTTGTTGTTTTTGCTAAACAAGTGTACTCATGATTGAGGCAATTTAGGAGGTGCATTGGTTCTCATTTTCATGGACCTTTGAGGTTACCAAGAATAGGGAAGTCATATTGCACTGATATATTCTTCATGAATTCGAAGAACTCTTCAAATTTCTTGTAATTCCCTGTAATCCATAAAGGAAACACACATGCAAGGGCATCTATCGTGAGTCAAATTCCACCTTGAGAACACTTGAAATAAAGAAACAACCCCACAAACACACAAAGTAAGAAAAACCATCATGAATCCACATGATCCACAGTTCCTAAGGGACAATAAACCTACTAAGCCTAGGCGTGACAAAGCCAAGAGGCATAACCCACAAGAGGGGGAACACATAACATTAGAATATTATAGATGGTCACTATGATTGAGGCCCACATAACCAATGTGACAAGAACCAAATTTTGACTGAGAGTGCATAAAGTTTAGAAAACCTAATCCACAAAAGGATTATGGGAACCAGAGTTGGTATGGGAATACATGGAATTCACAAAAACTAAATCCACCAAACCATAATTTCAAAATACCATGCAAAGGATGATTGTGTTTCTTAACAGGTGTTTGACATACAGATGGGTCGGGTTCTCAATTTCCTTGCTTCACATTCCCTTTCAAAATTCCATTATCCCACCTCTACTAAGATAATTCCAAACTGGTAGTTCAAGTGACTTCCCTTCCATAAGTTCAAGCATGTGATGGGGGATGCATTGATCTTGTCAAATTTAATCACCTCACTATGGGAGAGAGGATAGAAGAGACATGACATATGTTTTTTTAAGGTAGTGATACATTCCCTTGGGTGCATGGATATACGATTATGCAATGGATTGATAACTTATACTTTCATTGATCCTTAGCACTCCAATTTTCAGAATGGTGGCCTCATTGGTGAATGAGCTCTCTTGGAAATTATTCTCCCTCAATATTTGATAGAACATAAAATTTTGAAAGAAATACACCTCCTTTTGAGAGTGAGGAAGGATAGATGCTAATTTATTAGTAGCTAGGATATGTTTTGAAACTATCAATTTGATGATTTTACTTGAATCTCCCATGACAATCAGAGATTTGATTCTAGAATCAATAGAAATATGCAAACCTTGAAAGAGGGCATGTGCCTTGGCTTGGTTGCTGATGGAATTACTTAAACCCCAAGATTTTTTTTTTTTCATTTTTTCTTCCAGGAATAAGAATAATTCCCCACACCTACCATCCCTAAAATAATCCCCTATTTTCACTAGATATTGGAAGTACCATTTTTTTTCACAACAGTTTTTATACCCCTTATTATTTCTACGCCTAGTATGTTGGTCCCAATATTTTACATATGTATATGACATCTACTGTAGAAAATTTTGTTTACCACATGCTACTTGATCTTTTAATCATAAGGATCAAACATGTTATTTATGAATTAGAAAACCATTTCATCTTTAGATTTCCATACTATGAAATTTGTGGCCATTTTCATTGTTTGTTCATAGAATTTCATGGTTAATTGAGAATTTCTATAAGGTATAAAGACTAGAGATATATCACCTCGCTCCTTTGTGAGATGCATCACTTCCATAAAAATCTTGCAAAGATAGATCTTCTCTCATTGCTAACTCTCCTCCCACACCCTCCCCGCCTACTCGTCCAAAATAAATTGGTTGGTTGAAACTGCCCAAATATGTATACCCTTAGTTTAGTTTAAAAATCATCATCGCCCTCTAAATACTATCTAATATACTAAGTTTCATTTTAACTATTTTTAAACCTCCAATATGAACGCATATGCTATACTATTTTTTTTTCAATGAATCTCCATGGCTTATTGATAGTCACTCCAACCCTTGTTTTTTCCTATATGACATTACAAGTAGGCCAACGACATGAAAATATTTACTATAAAGTGTGTATGTACACATGATAATTTCAATAGTCAGTTAATAACGACAACAGTGCTTTAAGCATTAACTTTTACACTCTAATGCTTTAGAGATGAATAATGTCTTTACCCTTGTGCTTATAAAATCTTTCGTAGTTTCCAATTATCATCCAAATCTAAGAAAATTAGTTTATGGTGTCTCACATGAGCACACTCATATCTTTGCTTTGTTAGGTTTGTTTTTGTCAATTCCATGGCAACTTGTATTAGGACAACTATGATAAGTAAATTTCCAATTTTATTTTATTAACCTAAATATTGTACAACAAAACTTAGAAAAAAGTAAATTTCCAATTTTATTTTATTAACCTAAATATTATATAAAATAATAATCTATTTTTTAAGGTCACAACCAAGCCACACCAAATTGGTGTATGAGATCCCCTTGTTTGTGGGATAAGGGACCCCCTCCACTCAATGATTTGATTGGTAAAGTCTACAAAGGTATACATACCCTACCCCCCTCTGGATTTGAACTTGTGACCTATTAAGACGAAACACATATTCTTAACCATTAAGCCCACTCAAACTGTATTGCAACATAAAATAATTGCAACATAAACTTACAAAAATAATTGCAACATAAAAAATAACCTCCCTTTATCAAAATCTACATCTTCAAAGAGTATCAAATGAATTCGCTATATTAATCCCTCGAAACATAAAATCTACATCTTCAAAGAGTATCAAATGAATTCGCTATATTAATCCCTCGAAACATGGAAGGTTAGTTCACTTCACCATCTTCTAATGGCTATCATATCGTTCATTAAAAAGACCTTCATAAATAATATATTAAAAATAATATTATTCATTGAGAAAGCCTTCATGAATAATATATTAACAAGCATATGACATACACAAAAATAATAGTATTCATTGAGAAGGCCTTCATGAACAATATATTAACCAGCATGTAGTATACTTTGGCAAACACCCTAAAGATACTAAATTGAAATTGAAGTGCTTCTTGTGCAAGGTACGTGTTTAAAATTAATATGCTATTCGAAGTATGTATGTGTATGTTCAGTATTAATTTACTATATCCTAGTATCATATATATATATATATATATATATATATATATATATATATATATATTAGGTTCTTATCTCTTTAAATTCAATTGCATTTATGGCACTTCTTGTATGTTTGTTTCAAATATATATATATATTGGTTCTTATCTCTTTAAATTCAATTGCATTTATGGCACTTCTTGTATGTTTGTTTCAAATATAACATTTACTATCTCTTAACCTTTAATCAACTTGGTGGGTTTGACCACCATGTCATGTTCCTATATTTTAGTGATCCACTTCCCCTCTTGCCATATGCTTTTAGTTGGAAGAGCATGTTTTTACTGAGATATGTGGAACATACTTAATTATTTGGGATTGGAATGTGTTCTCTAAAATATTTTAAGGTTTTCATGAGAGCAGATGCTTACTTCTCCGTGATGTTGTATTTTAACTTTGCATATTTGAAGACCTTTTTAAAAAATGTAGTAGGTTGTTCATGTCCCTCATCATTATTTTTTCTAGGAGGGTTATAATAATAGTGTTTTGAAGAATTTTCAGAAAATGCAGTAGATTGCTCATGTCCCTCATCATTATTTTGTAGGAGGGTTAGAATAATAGTGTTCTTAGAGTCAAAGGGAAAATCATGAAGTCCATCTTATAATCTTTTTTTGATTGGGACATATTGTCTAATCTTATTGTTTTTTTTAACGTTTCAATTATTTATTTATTTAGTTCAACAGAGTTGAATATGAACTTTCAGAAGAAAAAAAAAAAAATTCTTTTAAAAAAATAATTGAAATTTTGTTATGAAATTATTATATAACCTAACATTTTTTCTTCTACCATCTTAAAAAAAATTTATTGGAATTGAAAAATATACTAAACTTCTTACATTTAAAAAAAAAATATACCATCAATATATATCACAACAAAAATGTCTTTAATATAAAAAAAAGACATAATCCATAGCTCTCTTAAAAGTAGCTCCAACATTTACCAACCATCTATACCTAAATTTGCCAACCATGATATGCTATCGAAATTTGGTACGTAACCATCTAAAGTGACTGCCATGAGTGTGGATATATCTTCCAAGTGTTATTCATATCTTTTATATTTAGTACAAACTATAGACTCAATAGTAGAATGGCTAGTAATAATGTGATAAATACATATTAATCTGAATAATTATTTATGTATAATCCAAATACCTAATAATATGATAAATACACATTAATTTGAATAATTATTTATGTATAATCCAAATAACTTAAATAGGTTGAAAATTTTCAAATCCACTATAAATTTTACATTATTTTTATGAATTTTATATTATTTTTATTACGCAGAAAGACATATACCTATTGACATTGGGCAGATTTAATAGGGGTCTAGTGCTTAATAAGTTTTCTATGGACATGATTAAATATGGCTGGAATATTCTTAGTAGTCACACAAAATAAATGGCTGTGATTTCAATCATTAACTTCCTAGCTATTATAAAGACATCCGTTTATGTGTTTATTTTTTTACATTTCCCTAATCATATTTAAAAATTACTTTGATAGCTAACTGATTGCCACCTAAGTGATTAACATAAATTAAAATTTTAACACTAGATAAATAGATAAATGAAGCTCAACCGTTTATTTGTTAATCAATAATAAAATTTAATATATTCTTTTAAAAATTCTTTTCATCTTATCAACCTTTCGGCATTAATCAACCACAATTATATGGCTGTGCTAGTAGTATTATTGTCAGAATTGGTGAAAGTAGGTGTTCGGTTAAAGGCAGGTACAAAAATAGGGAAGCCGCTGCCACTGGCTGGTCCCCGCTTCATTAATACTACAACATCGCCGAACGAAAGGACAACCGGAGGAAAGCCAGACGTTCATCGTACCGGTTGGCCTCCAACAAGACGCACTTGACTTTCATGCTCTATTTGAATTGAATCGATTACTTTTTATTTCAGAAAGAGAGAGGACGTGACTTGTTCTTAGCGTATCTATTGCGAGACGTGGACAACGTTAGAAGAATTGGTTCGCTTGTAGCATTAAAATGACAGCTTGTGGTTGGATTATCTCTTCAACTTTTCAAACCATAATAGACAAATACAATTCTTGATCGAGTGCATTGATAGAGAAATTATGTACACCAGTTCCTGGCATTTAATGGCTGATGGTATCAGTACAGGGGTTGGCAAATTTGTTTGGTTACCTGTTCTATTTTTCAGTGGACCCTACGACCTGAGTTGCTGGCATTTAATGTCTGATGATCATTGATAACAGTACAGGGGATTAACAAATTTATTTGGTCCTCTGTTCTATTTTCCCTGCTCGTAAGTTCTAGGCCTGTTTGACGTTTTACATGACGTTTTTTTTGTTTTTAGATACAAATTTCACTTGGAAATAATGGAGCAAGAGTCACTTGTAAGAGATAGTTACGTAGAAGAATTTTACTAGTCAAGAGATAGTTGCGTAGAAGAACTCCCTTTCACTTAATGTAGATCCTACTTTTTTTTTTTTTTTGTTTTTAGATACAAAATTCACTTGGAAATAATGGAGCAAGAGTCACTTGCAAGAGATAGTTACGTAGAAGAATTCTACTAGTCAAGAGATAGTTATCCCTAGTTATCTGTGTTTTTTTGTTTTTAGATACAAAATTCACTTGGAAATAATGGAGCAAGAGTCACTTGCAAGAGATAGTTACGTAGAAGAATTCTACTAGTCAAGAGATAGTTGCGTAGAAGAACTCTACTTCACTTAATGTAGATCCTCGTTATCTGTTTTTTTTTTGTTTTTAGATACAAAATTCACTTGGAAATAATGGAGCAAGAGTCACTTACAAGAGATAGTTACGTAGAAGAACTCTACTAGTCAAGAGATAGTTGTTTAGAAGAACTCTATTTCACTTAATGTAGATCCTAGTTATCTGTGGTTTGTTGTAACCGACTAAGTAGAGTCGTTTCCTATATAATGATGTAATCAGTCTTCATTGAATAATCTAGATTGTGAGCGTTGCCTCACCTGTGTGTGGTTTTCTCCAAATTCTAAGTTGGTATTAGAGCCACGAAAGTGAGGAGCAACAGAAGAGAGGTGCGTAAATTTCTAGAAGTCCACAGGTCCCTCCAAAGGTGCGACGACATACTACTCAAACTTTTACACACATTTGAAAACCTATTACAGTACGTAAATCCTTAAATATTTCCACACTCCAAGTGAATCGAGAAGTGCGGACTAGCCTCACTCCAGCTGTGTATTACATGTGTATTACAGTGCTTAAATCTTTAAATATTTCTGCACTCCAAGTGAATAGTGAGGTGCCAACTCACCGCACTTTAATGGCTGCATGAGGTGCGGAAACGCTTGTGTTTGCACAAAGTGTGTGGATAGCATGAGGAACGTTTTTTTTTCTTGGGAGGTGAAAGTCAAAGTTTTTTTATTAGTGCCATGATTTCATATACAAATGAGAAAGGGGTTATAGTTTAGATTGATTTATAAATGGTGAAGGCTCTTTTTCATAAAGCGTGAGTTTTTTTAATTAAAAGTGGATATTTTTCTTTTGAGGTATAAACCTTTTATTATAGTGGATATTTTTGTGAGGTATAAACTTTATAAAGTGGATATTAAAGTTTATTCAAGTGGATATCATTTGTTGAGGTTTCTTATGAGGATGAGTTTTTTTTATGCATAAAGTGGTGTTGAGGTTTCTTTTGAGGATGAGTTTTTTTTTTATGCATGGAGTGGTGTTAAGGTTTCATTTTTAAGGATTTCTTATATCTTTTTTAAGAAAAATGAGAGTCGAGATAGAAATGGATTGGTGGATCCGAAGGCAAAGCGACGAACTAAAACTTGACGAAAGTTTGATATTCTTGGTGATTCACCACCTTCAGGATTGAAGTGTGTTTGGTGATACAAGGATCTATTGTTTGATTGAACGAACAAACAGTTGCAGAGATGGTGAATCCTCTGGCAGAGACCTACCTCAAAGAAGTCAACAAGTTAGATGGATCGAATTTCATTAACTAGAAATTCAAGATGCAGACGCTCATGGAAGGCTATGGTGTCTGGGCCATTGCGAAGGGAACTGAAGTGAACCTAGAAGCGGCTACCGGTGCGACAACAACACAGATCCAAGATTGGGATAAGCGTGAAAACAAGGCAAAGGTATTGTTGTGTATGTCTGTTTAAGATCTCATAATTCCACATATTAGAGAAGCTAACACTTCTATTGAAACGTGGACAACGCTTAAAGCATTGTATGTTCCTGAAAAATAAATTGCTAGGCATTGAGATGGATGGAAATGAATCTGTTAGTTCATTTTTGGGTCGCATTAATGAGGTGAAAGACAAGATAGGAAACATAGGGGAAATAGTTTCCAGCATTGATCTTGTCACTATTACCTTAAATGGTATGCTAGAAGATTGCCAGATGTTCATAACAGGTCTCACAGCAAGGGAGAAACCTCCTACATTTGAAGAACTGACATGTATTTTGTTGCAAGAGGAAGAGAGGCGTGGGAATCTGAAGCCTCACAATACAGATTTGACACTGTGGTCAAATAAGAGATCCACGAGAGGGAGATCAGGAGAAAGAGGCAGAGGAGGCAGTTCATCGCAGAGAAGACAATATCCAAGGCCGAATCAAGGTATGCAATCTAACATGACTGAGTCAAAGAGTAGTTTTTATTGTGGTCGACTTGGACATATTATTAGAGACTGTCATAAGAAGAAGAGTGATGAGGCTAGGAATAAACCTAGAACACATTCAAGTCATTATGTAGAAAAATCTTCAAATCATGATCTTAGATTGTTTATTGCTAGTGATAATATTGATGAACCCCAGAATTTTGATTCACGAGATCTTAGGTTGTTTGTGTCTAACGCGGCTTTATCTGCTGAAACGAATGATTATGATGCCTAGTTTGTGGATTCCGAAGCATCAGTACATATGACATGTAATAATATGTGGTGCACTAATTTTAAAGAAACACAGGATGGAGCCAGCATATATCTTGGAGATGACCGTGCTCATCAGATCAAGAGATACATAGACATTTATTTGACCTTTCTGAATGGTACTAATTGTTACATTCGCAATGTTGTGTATGTATCAGGGATAAAGAAAAATTTGATCTCTGTGTCCACCATCACAGATCGGAACTTGAAGGTTGAATTCTTTAAGAATTATTGCATAGTGAAGGATCTGCTAGACCAATTCAAAATTGTTACAACGGGAGTCAGAGTAGGAGGCCTATACAAACTTGATGTTACTAGCAAACCACATCACGCACTGACTTCTGCAATTATGCCAACAGAGATTCTTTGGCATCAAAGGTATGGCCACATCAATCATCCTGATTTATTGTTATTACAGAAAAAAATATGGTTGAAGGACTTCCCATGTTAAAGAATAAGAATGTTGCTTGTGATGGATGTGCATTAGGAAAGATGCACAGAGATAAATTCCCCTCTAATCCCGATAGGAAAAAGAGAGATGTTTTAGATCTTGTGCATACAGATGTTTGTGTGTTTATGCAGACTAGGTCCTTAGGAGGTTCATTTTACTTTCTGTTATTTATTGATGATTGCACGAGATATACATGGGTTTATTTCCTTAGAAGAAAAAGTGATGTTTTCGAGTACTTTAAGGAATTCAGAACCATGGTGGAAAAGCAGACAGGAAAATCCATCAAAATCCTCCGTTCAGATCAAGGGGGAGAGTATAAATCAAGGGACTTCATCAAATATTGCAAAGATCATGGAATAGTACAACAATTTATAATACCTCACACTCCACAGCAGAACAGAGTTGCTAAAAGGAAAAGCAGAACTCTGGTAGAGTGTGCATGCAATATGATAAAAGGTAATAATCTCTCGAATGCATTTTGGGCTAAAGCCATAAATATTGCAGTTTATTTAAAGAATAGAAGTCCAACAAGGTGTCTTGATAATGTTACTCCTTTCGAAGCCTTGTATGGTTCCAAACCTGTAGTTCATAATTTGAAAGTATTTGGGCCTAAGGCTTTTGCTCATATTCCAAAGGAGAATAGGAAGAAATTGGATGCTAAAGCCATTAAATGTATTTTCACAGGGTATTGTTCTAAATTCAAAGAATACAAACTGTTTGATCCTTCTACTCACAAAGAATTTGCAAGTAGAGATGTACTTTTCCATGAGCAGGAAGCAGGAAATCATGACAACAACAGTCATGAGGAATGGCATAGACTTCTTGATGAAGGAGTTAAATAAGAGAAGCAACAACCATCACAACAGCAACCACAACCGCAACGACAACATCATTAGCAGCAAGAAGGACTCAGTGATATGGACACTTCCTGCAGCCACAGTTCACCTAGAGGCAAAGACAGATCTTCACAAAGTGGTGAGGAAGATAATCAATTGAGAAGATCTTCACGACAGGTTCGGCTCTCTGAGAGGTATAGAGACTATGCCCTAATGAGTAGCATTTCAAATGTCATATAACCCATGAGTTTTAATGAAGAAAATGAACATGATGAATGGAAAAATGCAATGGAAGAAGAATATGAATCTATAATGAAAAATGATATTTGGGAATTGACTGAATTTCCTAAACATAAGAAGCCCATTGAATGCAAATGGATATACAAACCCAAGTTTAAATTAGATGGTAGTATAGACAAATATAAGGCTAGATTGGTTGCAAAGGGGTATTCACAAACATAAGATATTGATTATGCTGAATTATTTGCACCAGTAGATAAATTGAATACTATCAGATTGTTAATTTCTTTATCTATAAAGTACCATTGGAAGCTACACCAACTAGATGTTAAATCTGCATTTTTGAACGGTGAGTTAAAGGAGGAGATTTACCTTACTCAACCTGAAGGGTTTGTGGAACAAGGGCAAGAACACTTAGTGTGTAATCCAAAGAAAGCATTGTATGGACTAAAACATGCACCTAGGTCATGGTATGACAAGATAGACTCTTTCTTTCTTCAACAGGGTTTTTTAAGGAGCAAGAGTGATCCAAATCTGTATACCAAATTTGATGAACATGGGTATATAGTATTGATTTTGTTATATGTTGATGATTTGATAATTACAAGAAATGCAAAGAAATTAATTGATGAAATCAAGGAGCATTTGTCACAAGTTTTTGAAATGAAAGATCTTGGTGAGTTACATTACTGCCTAGGTCTTGAAGTTTGGAGACATATAGGCCAAACTTTTGTTTGTCAGAGTAAGTATGTCGAGAAATACTTAAGAGATTTAAAATGGATCAGTGTAGATATTCTATTGTTCCCATGCAGCAGAATGTAAAACTTTTTTGTGATGATGGTTCGAAGGAAGTGAATGCCACAATGTATAGACAGATGGTGGGTAGTTTGAATTATCTCACCACAACCAGACCTGATATTGTATATTTTGTGAGTGTGTTAAGTCAGTTTATGGTGAAACCTCTAGAAATCCATTGGAATGCAACACAGACAGTACTCAGGTATCTAAAAGGAACACTTGATTATGGTATTAAATATATTGATGCATATGATGTTGAGTTGGCAGGTTACTCAGATTCTGATTAGGCTGGCAATCCGGATGATCGAAGATCAACCACTGGATATGTGTTTGGAATTGGATCCAGGGTTGTTTCATGGAGCAGTGAAAAACATCATACTATATCTTTGTCTTCTACTGAAACAGAATATAAAGCCTTGTGTGCAGCAACTTGTGAAGTTGTTTGGTTGAGAAGACTTCTTCAAGATGTTGAAAAACAACAAAAGGAACCTACAATGATCAAATGTGATAATCAAAGTTCAATCAAGATGGAAAATAATCTAATTTATCATGAAAGGACACAACATGTTGATACTCAGTTTCATTTTGTTAGAGAAAAGTTGCAGTCAAATGAAATAGCTCTTATGTATTGTAATACTTGTGAAAATGTTGTTGATATTTTCACTAAGCCTCTTGGAAAGATTAAGTTTGAGATGTTTAGGGAGATGTTGGGTGTATAAATCAATCCGTTCTCCATTAAGGGGGAGACTTGGAAATAATGGAGCAAGAGTCAGTTGCAAGAGATAGTTATGTAGAAGAACTCTACTAGTCGAGAGATAGTTGCGTAGTTGAATTCTACTTCACTTAATGTAAATCCTAGTTTTATGTGGTTTGTTGTAACCGACTAAGTAGAGTCGTTTCCTATATAATGATGTAATCAATCTTCATTGAATAATATAGATTGTGAGTGTTGCCTCACTTGTGTGTGGTTTTATCCAAATTCTAAGTAATCCACGCGTCAATACTTACTGGCATAACAAGTGTGAACCAGTTAAATCCATGTTCCACTCAATAGTGTACCCATCATAAATTCTTAGTTTACTATAGATATAGTGTATAACCTACTTAGATTGGGAAGTGATAGGGGTTGGACAAGGATTTGTTGGAAAGGGACATTCAAAGAAATTTAATTAGTTTCGCACTCTCAGTCCGCATACAATGTTAATGGTTAATTGAATATCCATCTTGATCACATTTGATCCATATATTGGAGAAAAATATAGATCCATCCTTGACACACAAAAATGCTCTTCCTCCATTTTGAAACTATACATTTAGGCTACCTTTAGACAGACCCATGCTCTATGCTTGTAACCTGATTGTAGGTTCCATTTATGAGATGACCAAACAACAAAGTCAACAGTTGAATTTGTGATTGATCCTCCTTAACCAAAATCTACAATCAAGAGTTAAGTAGGTTAAGGATACCTGATTGTAGATTCACGTCAGTTGACTTTGCAGTTGGTTCTCCATAACAAGAATCTACAATCAAGTTAAGATACCTTAAAAATCTTTAAAGCAATAACCATACTCCCATACCAATTCTCCCACACAATTTTTTTAAGCTAAAACGATACTCTATTGTTCTCACATACTCTATTGTCTCATCTCTCTAAAACTCCTTACATATTCCCATAAAGTGATCTTCTTGCACTTAATGTACCTTTGGAGAGTCAAAATATGCATTTAGTAGTTTGAAACTCCCCCATTCTCACATCATTTGTGGTCCCACATACATCCCATATTGCGTCGCATAGGAACCAATGTGACTTCACATTCTCCTCACATCATCGAAAGAAGAGAGTTAGGCACAACGAAAAATATCGTTGTGTATTTTAGATAACCAAATAATTATGTCTTGGTATTAGAATGAACCCATTAGGTTGTACTTGTGTTATCAAATTCTCAGAAGCACCTTTAGTTTTTTGTAAGCTCCACTTTTTGAATACAAGAGCTACATGGTAGCGTAGTCCCTGCCATGTAAGATCTTGTATCCTCTGTCTGCAATAAGGGGTTCAAGTTCTTCAACAATCATAATTTAAAAAAATGGTTTAATTTAAAAAAAAAATTCAATATAACAATGTTATACTTTGCAAAATTGTTTAAATTTATAGTCAAACTGCTTAGTCAATGAAATTAATGTGAAATCAATAGCAAACTCATTGCTATAGTCTTGCTTTGGCAGGGACTAATAATAATATATTAAAGGAAAAATATTATACTAATTTAAAATTACTTCTTTAATAATATATACACTTAAATTATTATATAGAAAAATATCAAATAAATTTAGACTTATATTGAAATACTATAAATATAATAAAATATATTTATCTTCCTCTTTATTTATCTATAAATTCAATATATCTTAGATAATCAGATTTTAAAATTTTGATTCTAACCTATAATATAATGAACAAATAGTAGGTTATGAGACAATCTCCAACATATCTCTATAATTAGTTGACACATATTCCTCCATTAACATCCCCGTGATTGTACTAGTTCGAACATTTGATCGAATGGGGATTTAGATAGGACATATACTGCCACTGTATCTATACACAGATTCCTGTCGTCTCAATATTTTCCTTTATTGGCCGAATCGAATTTGGAGTCAGCGTAATAATGGTGGGGAGGGAAGGCCCACCGACACCTCTGCAATAAGGGGTTATCCTGCTTTGCCAGAGACTAATAATAAATTAGCTGATCACACAAACACAATTTGTCCACGCGACGTCTATATCTAGCTACATATTAAGAGTAACCGTTGATCACACGTGTACAAGTTGTATTTTAAACAATTTGTATTTTAAAAGTATTATGTATTCCTGTTAGATTTTGTTTAGAACATTAAAGTTTGAGTTTTCTTATTAGATTGTGTTTGGAATATTGGAATTAAAGTTTTATGGAAAAAAAAATAGTAACCAAACCTTATCACTCAATGTTTTGGATAAATAGTACCTCCACGGTCTGGACAAATACTGCGTGGAATTTCTGAGTCTTTATGCATTTTTACGACATTCTATCTAAAATATTATAATGAAAGGTTGTTTATCCTAAACCTTGAAAATTTGCTGGAAATAAAAATCCTTTTAAATACTTCGCAGGATTGCATAAAGCTCATTGTGTAGCTTGCCATCGCATCTTAGTACAGAATGTCCTGTCCCTATGAGGCAGTAGCCATTCATTATCTTTGGAAAAAAGAAAACAAATTAAAGTGCCGAAGAGGTATTTAAACTCTCGAAGAATAGTCTCCAATTTCTCAGAATTCAAAATAGGTTAGGATTGTGTGACCTTCCTGGTTTAAATCCGTCTATCCGTTCGTTGAAATTGATGAGAGATCAGAAATGCAAACACATATGAAGAGAAATTCATACAGAAATAGGCAACTTTGAAAAACGCCTGTATAGGAAATACAAAGATGTCTTTCACACTTAGAATGACAGATTTGAGGTTTTCACACTTAGAATGACAGATTCGGGGTTTAATTAAAATACATATACAACCTGCAATATCTAAAAGGAAGTCAAATACAATTATCTGCATTGCCCGCAGTTGAATATTCTGCTCTCAGGTAGTGGCCTTGTTGAGCATCGTAAACGTGATGGAGGAGGACGACTAGTCTATGGTGTAGGAATCATATCGCAAGAAGAAGTGTGCCACAAACAACTGAGCCACCATAACAATAATGTCCTTTCCCGCACACTTCTTAAACCAATCATATCATCGAATCGAATTTCTAGTCAGCGTAATAATGGTGGGGAGGGAAGGCCTGTCGACACCTCTGAAATAAGGGGTTAAAGTTATTGACCAATCATAATTTAAAAAAAAAAGTAAAATAAATAAATATAACAATGTTATACTTTGGAAAATTGTTTAAATTTATAGTCAAACTGCTTAGTCAATGAAATTAATGTCAAATCAATAGCAAATTCATTGCTATAGTCCTGCTTTGGCAGGGACTAATAAGGAGGAGATGTCTATTTTGTTTGGAAATTATTGAACACAGTAATATGTAATTTTGTAATTTTGTTGTTTAGTTTGGTTGCATCTTTTATATATTACAAATTTTCTAGATTCAATTAGAAAAAGAAGAAAACATTTAATCTTGTAATTTTGTTGTTTAGTTTGGTTACATCTTTTATATAATACAAATTTTCTAGATTCAGTTAGAAAAAGAAGAAAACATGGGATTATTTTATCTTAAAGATGTATTGGGAGGGGTTATTAACACTTAAATTTTGGAGGTGAAGGTAAAATTAGGGGTGTTCTTTAATATCCCATAAACATACATGTTATTCCATAGGTTTATTGAGTGAACCCCTTGTGCAATAAGCATGGGTGGTATTGAAGGAGAGATTCGATAGTAGCTTACAAATCAATTTTACATGAGGACTGGGTAGATAGGGTCTTAAACAATTGTTCACTTTCCTAGTAGTAGGATATTGGATGTGTTCCTTATATAATAAAAAATTTCATGGAATACAAAATGTGGATGTTTTTTAGTGAAGTAAAATCATGTGCATGTTCCTTTAACCTACTGAATGTGTTGCATCAAATGTCAAGCTTGGGCCTCCATGAAGCTATTTTTGAAAATGCGTCCACATTATATATTTTCATAACATGAGTGTGTTATTTAGACCTTGGATTACATAAAAAATGTCCACCAAGTTCATGTAAACACCCATAGTCCCCCCAACCTTTTTTTCCACAATCATATTGGCCCTTTTGTCCACTTCAATATTCAGCCCATGAAGCACATGAAACCAATCAACTTTCATGATTTTTTTAGAGAAGCACCTTGCCAATTTCAGTATTCCTACTAACTGGAAATCTGAAGGAAGGGTTCCCCCCCTTGTATATTGAATGATTATATGAGAATCACCTAGGATTTTTAATTCTTTGATCTGAAGTGTGATGGCTAGTTTAAGTCCGATTAATATCCTGGAGGCTTCAACTTGATTATTGGTTATCATTCCTAGATTTCATTCATATGATTGTGCTAGATTTCCCCTAGGGTAATAAATGACCCCACCACACCTACCTCCCTCGTGTTTCCTTTCAAGGCTCCAACAAACAAAAGTAAGAATGATTGAATGCTTTGTTTTTCATTGCTCAAATTCCTAGGTAGTTAACCGAAGCTACCTGTTAAATCTCTTAGGGGTTAAGATGTGTTCTTCTATAGGGGAGTCTAAGTTGAATTTCTTCTCCCACTCCTCTTCATCCCTTGTCATTTTTTTTATTTGGCATTTTTTGTAATTTTAGTCTAAAATGCTCTGAAAAAATTAGCTTTTTTCTTATGATCACTTATTCTTGAATCAAAATTTTATATTGAAATATGGTTACATTCCTAGCAAGCCAAATATTCCAACATGTGAATTTGGGAAGAGCCATCCATAAAAGATTTAACATGGGTTTTCCTTTGTCAAAACGTTGTTTCAAATTACTTGGCTTTAGTCTCCTATGATATATACCTTCTAAAGCAAATCTCCACACCAACTTTGTGAAATCACACTCTAAGAAAAAGTGTTGCATTGATTCGTCATATTTCCAACATAAATTAAATACAAATAATTAATAATAATCAAAATTGTATTTTTATACATTTATATTTGTATTTTGAATTATTACATAAACTAACATTATAGTTTATAATAATTTAGATCCATTTAAATAATCAACAAAATTCATATTTTTATAAATTAAAATGACATAATCTTATTTTGAATTATTACATAAACTAACATTATAGTTTATAATAATTTAGATCCATTTAAATAATCAACAAAATTCATATTTTTATAAATTAAAATGACATAATCTTAAATTTAGACAAATTTATATATATATAAACTTCATTGAATACTTAATATATATTTATTATATTTTTGTGATTAAAGAAAATCTTTTAATTTTTCTTAAACATTTTTTTTATTAATATATAAGAATGAATAATTT
>SNQJ01S0018202.1:47798-85359 GCA_010110895.2 Picea sitchensis
TTAAATGATAAAAAATACACATAAATGCATCAAATATAATAATAACATATAAATATTTTTAATAAAAATTAATGCTATTTAATCAATAAAATAAAAATTATTGTTATTTAATCCATACATATTCATTTTGATTTTGATTTTAATTTATAAAATATTAAATGATAAAAAATACACATAAATGCATCAAATATTTAAAAAATTAATGTAAAATAAATTTATAATCATTTAATATTATTGTCATTTATAATTTTATTTTTTTTATTATCAACCTATGCTTATACTACACATGCACCGCTCCTCACTTCATTTGTTTGTTAAAATCTTATTTAAAATTTTGTGTGACTAAATCTTTTGTTTAAAATAGTTATTGAAATATCTTCGGGGGCGGGGGAATGTAATAAATTTGTCGTTTTGCTTAGCGTTGATTTTGAGTGAAGTTCATTGCTTGCATTTTTAAATGTATTTTCTCCTAGGAGTTGCGTGCTGGTCGAGGATGTTTTGAAATTGGTGGTAGGACGTTGTTGGCTATGGAATTGTTCTGAGGAAGCATAGGGACAATCCATATATTTCTTAGGTAGTTTTGTTGTTTTTTCTTTTTTTTTAATAAATAATTTATATTATTAATATTTTTTATTATGTTATGAAAAATGATTAATAATTTTGGATTTATATAAGATAATTTTTTTTTTAAATAATATTATATATATATATATATATATATATATGGTCTTATCTAGTTCGGAATTAACCCTCTGGTCCGCCCTGGATTAAATACTAATGTCCTAATCTGCATTATAGACTCCCTTCATAACGCCTTTCAGGACGCCCTAATCTCTGGCTTCCAAGCCCCTCTTCATAATGGCCCTGTCTGGTCTTCAGCGTTGCCAAGATTTCAAGTTTCACTTCATGATCCGTATATCAATACCCTTTTACAAGCATATCTGCAATTTGCTGGTTTTGATATGGCGAAAGGTTCTAAGATTGCACAACTTCACTCCTCTATCTGTCTTCGTTTCGTTTCCTCCACTATACCTGCCCTTAATCCTAAGCTTTTACAACACGCCACTTCTGAAAGCGTGGTGGTTGGTCCAGGAAACGTTTCCCCTCTTTCACTTGGTTTCTGTCAGCTTACAGAAATCGAGGAATGGTTTGCAGAATACGAACCAATCTTTGCTCACCACAAACCTCCTATGCCTAAAGAAATGACAGTATCCATGAACTCTTTTGGTAAACCTGTATTAAAGCTAGGAAGGTCTCAGAGTCAGAGAATTCAAGATCTTGACCGACAATTCTCATCTTTATCTGCAAGTAGCTCAAGATCAGATTCTGTCAGACATTCTCCTGTACATTCTCCTCCCAGAACACCTGTATATAAGCCCATAGCAGGAAGGTCTAAACTAGATGACCATTTGTTAAAGCATCAGAAAGGTTCAAAGGGCTGTTACTATTGCAAAAGAAATTTACCAGCCCAAGAACCCTCTCTTCAAGAAAATCTAACATCTGCTCCTTCACTTCCTAAGAATTTTAAGACATATCAAAACAAAGTTGAGCATCATGGCCAACATCCTAATTGTTCTGCCTGCCTAGATCTTGCAGTCTCATCTATCAAAATGATGGATTATCCTCTACCAAGAAGTGGTAAAGAAAAAAGGAATGAGCTTCCATATCGTCATTTAGGACCAGGCAATCATAATCCAAAATTCCAGAATAACCTAGTAGCAGATCTAGATTTTATTCAATACAGAAAATCTGATGCAGAGCCTTCTCAAGACATTATCAGAATGCAAAATTATGTGAATTATCAGTCTGTGTGTTTAGCTCAGAATATTGATGATATAGCCCAAGATGTGATGAAGACAAAAGGTCACATGAATGGACTACATTCTGAACTTGATCAAATTATTTAGAATCAAGATGATCTGAAAACACAGCTGCATACTATTCTTGAGAAGTTAGACATTATAGAAAAAGCAGTTGAGAATATGAAAACTTCTTATCTAGAAGAATCTCAGCCTGCTTCTCCTGTTATGATTCCTACTAATGATGCTACATTTTCATTCTTTAGCTCTTCTCCTCCTTCTGAGAGTAGAGTACTAACATTAAAAGAACTGGCTTCAGGCCTAAGAAATCCCACTCGTGAATTCCCATAGGTAAGTCTTGGAATAGCAGAAAAAGAAGATTAACAATGGAGTGTTAAAAATGGAGCCGAACTTTCGATCTAGGGTTTGAGCTTCGAGCGTGGGCTGAGAGGTTTCATGGAAACGCCAGGGGGTGGGGTGGCGGCCCCTCCTCCGTTGATCTCGGACAAAGAAGACTTTAGCGGGCTGGTCAGCAGCAGCGGGAAGAAAACGGTTGCTCCAGCGATCCCGAAATTCATTAAAAAGTTGGAGGATATCTCGGAAATAGTATTGCCAGAAGAAATACCAATGAAGATCGCCCTGGCTCTGGCCCAACGAGGGCTCGTGGGATAGTTCATGGGCCTATGGCCGTCCTCCAAAACCACGGACGATTGGATCCAGCGCAACTGGAAACCAAACCTGGCGCATGGGGTTACCTGCTACCCAGTGGGGCGTGGGTTTTTTGTGTTTGAATTTATTTCTAAAGAGGATCGGGACCTAATTTTCAGGAACGACCCCTATTTCATGGGCACGCAGGGTCTCTACCTGAACAAATGGACTCCGGACTTTGACCCCCTGGTGGACACGCCTAAAGAAGTGCCGGTGTGGGTCAGATTACCTAATCTCCCGATGCATTGTTGGGACTCTGAATCTCTGCAAAGGATAGGGAATGGAGTTGGCAGGTATATAGACAGAGCTGACAATCGCGGGCAGTATAGCTGTGCCAGAATATGTGTGGAAGTTGACCTGGAGGCAGGGCTTCCTGAAGTAGTCAAGCTTTCGATTGGAACGTGGACCCATTTTCAGAAACTCGATTATGAGCATTTTCCCTTCAAATGCAGAAACTGTCAGGAGCATGGTCACTTTCAAAGGAATTGCCCCAAAAACCAACCCATTGGGAAAGAGGATGCAGAAGGTTGGCAAAAAGTTAAAAGAGGGAAAACTCATATAACGCCAGAGGAAAGGACAAAAGGACTCAGGAACCTCTAAAGGATGGTCAACCCTCCCAGAAAGCTCCAGAAGGCCCACAATCCCATTCAAATCCTGCAGTTGAAACAAACGGTGAGGAAAACCCTCCTTTGGTCCCATCGGACCCTAATTCGCCCGCCAAGAGACCAAATCCGGACAAAGAGTATATCAGTCTGAATTCGAATACGGACACAGAGATCCCGGATGAGGAAGTTGAAGAAGCTAGCAGCCCAAAAGGCACTCCGGAGCAGCCTAAGAGAGGTAGGAAGTCTGAAAAGAAAAGAAGAGAAGAGAAAGCTAATAAGGAAGTGGCCCAAGGTACTCAGTACACTCTCCACGAGATGACGCACACCAGATCAGGAGCGAAGCCGGGGAAAACACCGAAAGGTGGACTCCCTCCCCCTCCAAGTAAATAATGCAATACGTCTCCTGGAATTGCAGAGGACTAGGAAGTAAAATAAAAGAAGAAGCCTTGCGGGATTTAGTAAGGCTTGAACGACCAGAAGTCCTTCTTATCCAAGAGACGAAGATGGAGGAGGCTGACCTCCTAAATATAAGTCCTTCATTCTGGAAGAAAGGCCCAGGTAGGGCAGTCAGCGCTAGAGGAGCCTCCGGGGGGTTGGCAACCTTATGGGATTCGACTAAGCTGGAGCTCATCGAAGAAATCGGCACCACTCACTGGCTTTTCACCAAACTGAACCACAAAGGATCCGGTCACCAGGTAAGCCTCTTTAATTTGTATGTACCCGTCTTAATCAATGAGAAGAGAGATTACTGGGATTCTTTACAACTGCTTCTTAGCAGCCACAATACCGAGAATTTAGTAGTGGCAGGGGACCTAAATGTCACCCTATCGCTGTCAGAGAAAAAGGGGGGTTCTATTATCCGGGACCCCTCTAGAGAATGGGTGGAAGATTTGATGTCATATTGGGAGTTGGAGGACATCCCTCCAACCAATGGCAAATTTACTTGGTCAAACAAACGATTAGGCCCTAGCCACATAGCCGCAAGGCTTGATCGGTTTCTCATACAATCCTCCTTCCTCACAATTGGGCTGAGAGCCTTCTCTAAAGTTCTTCCTCACTACACTTCTGACCATAAACCCATTTCCCTGTCTCTTCGCCCTAGCGCTTCTCTAGGCCCCATCCCGTTCAAGTTTTCCCCTCTTTGGCCTAAACAAAGTGACTTCTTCAATCTGGTTCAACTTTCTTGGAAAATCCCTGTTACTAGTTCTCCCTTCTTTGTGTGGGAGGAAAAACTCAGACGCCTTAAATCCATTCTCAAACTGTGGGCCAAAAATCTAGCCTCTCCCCTGGAGGAAAGGAAAAAATCACAGGAATCCTTGGAACTCCATCAACAGGTTATGGAAGAGACCCCTATCACCCAAACCCTCCTCAAGCAGGAAGCCGACATTCAAAGTCAGTTACATAAAAGTTGCAGAGAAGAAGAGATATACTGGAGGATGAAGTCTAGGGCGTTATGGCTACAGGAAGGCAACAAGAATACAACATTCTTTCACAAGCATACTCAATCAAGGATAAATTACAACTCCATTGACGAAATTCACTGGCAGGATCAAGTACACAGAGATGCACACAACATTAAGGAAGCTGCCCACAACTATTTTAAAACGCTTTATTCAGCTACAACAACGGAGGAATTGGACCCGCACGCATATCCGATCTCAGAGGTGCCAAATCTGGATACTGAAGAAGAAAATAAGGTGCTGAGCAGACAGATCAGTGATAAGGAAATTAAACAAGTTGTCTTTAGCATGCATCCAGACAAGGCTCCTGGGTCAGATGGCTACACAACTCTTTTTTACACTCATTGTTGGGATATCATCAACAAAGATTTATGCAAGATGGTCAGGAAATCTCAGAACTGCAACAAACTGGGAGGCAGCACAAATTCTTCTTTTCTAGCCTTCATTCCTAAAGAGAAAGGGGCAAAGAATTTTAATAGGTTCAGACCGATATCTCTGTGCAACACCGGATACAAAATTATCACTAAGATAATAGCAAACAGGCTCAAGAAAATACTTCCAAAGTTGATCCCCGAAAATCAGGGAGGATTCGTTAGAGGGAGAAAAATCCTTGATAATATAATTCTAGTTCAGGAAGCCATTCACACAAGCTGTAAAAAAAAAGAGAAAGGAATGGCGGTCAAGATGGATCTTGCCAATGCCTTTGACCGGGTCCGTCATGATTTCTTGTTTGCAGTAATGAGGAAATTTGGGTTCACTCAAAAATTTTTGGGGTGTATAAAGGCCTGCATTTCTGCTCCGTGGATCGCCCCCCTGATCAATGGGCGCCCTGCCAAGTATTTCTAAGCCTCTCAGGGGCTCAGACAAGGCTGTCCACTGTCCCCTTTGCTCTATGTTATTCAAGCAGCTGTGCTGAGCTTCCAGCTGCAGAGCTGTCTCTTAAACAGATCCCTTCCTGGAATCAGAATCACCCCCTCAACCAACGAGGTAAGCCACGCCCAGTTTGCAGATGATACTCTTCTACTGGGAGCGGCCAGCATTAAAACAACCCGGAGCTTCAAGTCTGAACTAGATCTCTATAAATTCTGCTCTGGCAACGAAATTAACAATCACAAGAGCAAAATCTTTGGCTGGAACTGTAACCCTCAGGAACTGCAGCAAATAGGGCGCATCCTGTATATGGAAGGCATTTCAGTTTGGGATAACTTCACCTATCTCGGGATGCCGATTTTCAAAGGCCGGGCCATGGTGGCGCATTGGATGCCACTGGTGGATAAGCTAAAACACAAAATCCAAGCCTGGGGAGCCAATTGGTTAACCAGGGAAGGCAAAGTGGTGCTTATGAATTCTGTCCTTTCCAGTCTTCCTATATATCAGTGCTCGGTTCTTCTTGCCCCAAAAACAATCTCAAACAAAATTGATGTTATGCTGCGCAGATTCCTGTGGGAAGGAGGTAAGAATTGCGCTAGAAAACTCCACCTAATTAACTGGGCCAAGGTCAAGAAATCCAAGCTGGAAGGGGGACTGAATATAAGAGACGTGGCTGTTCATAACCTTGCTCTGGGAGGTAAATTGCTTTGGCGAATGATCACTGGAAAACGAACCTAGACCAAGAAAATACTCAGGAAAAAATACTTTCGAGGAGACAGAGATCGCTGTCTAGAGAGACCTCCCAAAGAAACAAAGGGTTCCCTAATTTTCTACCTTTTCCTTAGAGCTCTATCCTTCTTTCAGCCAAATCTAACTTGGATCCCAGGAAACGGAGAAAAAATTCGTATTATGGAGGATTCCATTATGGGTGATCAACCTCTCATAGGAGTCCCGGATATTAAGCATATAGGGGAGTGGCTCTTAGCCAACAATCGTAAGACTCTTTGGGACATCTCCCTCTGGAAAAGTGACCCCCATCTTTCCTGGAAAGGATGGAATTTGGGGAGCTACCCGGAGGAACTCCACGAAGAAGCCATGATCCTTCTAGAGTATCTCCATGGGAAGGCTCCGATAGGGGTAAACTACAAAGACAAACGAGGCTGGGGTTCTCCCACAGGGAACTATACAGCTTCAGCAGGTTATAAGGCTGCCCTAAACACTCCTTGGGTTCCCCCAAACCCAAGACCGTGGAAAGCAATCTAGAATTTCCCTTCTATTCCCAAAGTTGACCACTTCGCATGGGCTTTGACTCACAACAGCATCCTAACTTTTAGTAATCTTAAGAAGAGGGGCTGGGAGGGCCCCTCCCACTGTCCTCTTTGCAGAGTTAAAGAAGAAACCCTTGAGCATCTCCTCTTCGAGTGTGGGTTCTCAAAAGAAGTTTGGAGCTCCCTACTAGTCGGGGACTCCCCAATCCTTCCTTCCTTGGCTTCGGATTTTTTAAGAAAATGGCAGTTGTTATCCCCCTTTGACCTGAACAAAAAACATCTTCTCAAAACAGTGTGGATGTGGATTCCTAAATTCATTTGCTGGAAGATTTGGTTAGAAAGGAACAACAGGATCTTCAATGAAGTCGGAAGTATGCCTACCCAGGTGGCAATTAAAGATAGAATGATGTTGGCAGAAGCATTAAAAGGAAAGTCCAATCTCAGAAACTCTGCCCCACTTTCGGAGGAGGAAGACAGATGGCTTAAGGTTTTCAGCCAAGACCATAATGGCATCATTCAAATTAAATCGCTGCACATTAGGAAATGGGAGATAAGGATGGAGGAGCAGGAATTTCTCCAATGGAGGTCGACACTCAATGAATGGTGCCTTTTCTTCGACGGGGCCTCGAAAGGAAACCCGTGACAGGCATGAGGTGGGGGAATCATTATGGACCCTTCCGACATCACTCATACACTGTATGCTTGGGGACTAGGCCATGCCTCCAACAACCAAGCGGAATTTCTCGCGCTCTGGCAAGGTCTCAACCAGACATCTAAACTGGGAATTCGGTCAATTAGAATTTTTGGAGACTCCAAACAGGTCCTGAAAACTCTCATCACTAAAAAAACTCCTAAGGATAGCACTTTGGCCCAGCTGTACAAAAAATCCGCCCTCCTCCTGAGGCATTTCAAAGAATCTCATCTGAATCATGTGCTAAGAGCCCTGAATGGGCAAGCTGATGCACAAGCCAATAAAGGTACTCTACTGCGCAAAGGAATCATAAGGGTGAATGAAGACATGTCTCTTCAATCCATTCCTTAAGCCTCTAGGATCCCGTGCCTGTAGCTCCACGTGAATAACATGACGGACCGGATGAATCATAATGATGCTGGATGAGAAAACTCTAGCTCAGAGATAGCAATCCAACTCGGGCTGTGTGGATTTTCGGGGAGGAGACCCGGTTCCTCTACAAAAGCGGACACTGTGTCTACCTGCTCTCATCTCCAAACGAATGCTGTAGTGAATCTCTGGTATCCTTCTGTGCTGAATCATTTAAGAGTGACGGAAAGATGGAAGCTGCGTCCAAACTGAGCCTCACCCCGCAGGAGCGTATTGAGTTAATCCGGGCAGAGCTGGAAAGCATTAAGGTGACCACATCCAAGAACAAATGGGAGATGCTTGCCATGGATATGCAGGACATCAAAGATGATATTTCAGACGAAATCCAAGCTGGGCTGAAAGACGCGGCTAATTTGATGGGAGATCTTGGGAAAAGGCTCTGTAAGCTGGAACTCCAAGTGGAAGAGCTCACCACGGCCCTTGGCAAGATTTCAGAGGCCACTGCTGAAGCTTCTTCCAAGAAAGGGCATTGACGCATCTCGGTGGAGAACCAGATCGATAGAACCAGGAAGTTATGAGGATCTCCAATAGTCCAATTGATAATATAAGTTAAGTATTAGCAGTCTAGTTTTGGCATGTAATTTAGGCCAAGTTCGAATAGGTCCACTATTAAGAAGCTTGTAATCTGAGTAGCAGCTCACATTTTGAATATGTAAGGGTTGGAAGCCCCCTCTGCCACTAATTAAATAAAGCCTCATAACCGATTTTGTTAAAAAAAAGAAAAGAAATCCCACTCTGATAAGGATAGCAGAAATCTGCCAACTAGCTCGTGACAAATTATCCTTAGTACAAAACCAAGGAAATGAGCTAGAAATACAAATAGAACAAGCCAAATCAGATAGCTTAGCCAGTCAGTTAGCCCTTGTACATATGACTACTGACCAAGGTCTCTCCATTAAAGCAATGGATGGAGAAACTAAACCTGAGCTTCAAACTGAATAATCTAGGCCAAGTTCTTCTAGAACTACAGCATGCGAACAATGGTGTAATGCCAGGTATACAGGATCAAAGAAAGCCCCTATGGATATAGATGGACAGCCACAAACTTCCATCAAACATACTGATACTGCTCCTGTCTCAAATGTTGACTGTAAAAGTAAACTTGAGATAGAGAACATGATCCAAGGTTGGCATGCATGGGCAAAAATACAGAAATTGTTATTTAAAGATAAAGTCTCATGGAGTGACTTAGCCCTAAGAATAACATGGGGATTCACTGGAAATCTAAGTTTTTGGTGGGAAAGAATTTCTGATAATAGTAAGCTCAGAATTATTCATCATGATAAACCAATAGATGAACTTATAAAAGTCGTAGTTCATGAGTTCTATGGTGATATTCGGGTAAACATGAGTCATTATGATGATATGTTTATGAGCCAAAAACTATGCTACCTTAACCAGTTACAGAAATATTTCTGTACTATGCAATCCCTTTTGTACAAAGTCCCTGATCCTCGTAACTCTGCTTATTTGAGGAAATATTTATCCTCAATGTCGGGTAAAGTTCCTGAGCTAGTCAGAACAAGACTAGAAGACTTAGAAATTGACATAGAAGATCTGTCTCTGGCAGGACTGCATGAACAAATTGTCACTGCCCTCCAGAATGAGTGTATTAGAAAGAAGACAACAAAATCCTTGAAAAAGCATTTAGGATTTGATTCTTCTGTATGCGAAGTCTTCAACGAAACATCTAGTTTTGGATGTTCTCATCAAAAGAAGTCTCCGAAGAAATGGTCAAAATCTGACTGTGGTTGTCAAAAAAGAAGTAAAACCTTTACAACCAAACCTAAGAGATTTTTTAAGCCTAAACGAAAGGTTTACTTTAAAAGAAGACCATAGAATAATAGGTCTAGGCAATCCCACTGCTTTATTTGCAAAAAGCCTGGCCATTGGGCATCTCAGTGTCCTCTGCGGTCAAAGACCAAAGTCCAAATAAAAATTATGGATCTGTTCTCCACCGGATATGATCCAGCTGAATGGGATATGGTATCTAACCATTCAGATGGTGAGTACTTATCACTCTCAGAATATTCTGATGATGAGGGTGATATTTCACACCCTGAGTCCCCTACCTTTTCTGATCATTCTTCTGAATCATCCCAACCTGAAGAATTAAATTTCTTAGATATTAAAATGATGTCTTCTTTTGTAGATATTAATTCTCTTATTCAACAAAGATCCACTCTCCAGTCTAAACTCTCTGTTCTCACACCTGGTCAATTTTCCTTGTATGACCGATATACTTCCCAGATAGAGCAACTTAATTCCCAAATTCAGTCTCTTCAGCAACCAAGCGTGGTGAATATTCATCACTATACCCCAACTGATGCTGAATTTGAACCTGCAAAACCTAGTATTCCTCCTCCTCAGGATACTAAAGGAAAAGCTCTAATTATCCATCATGATACTTCTCTCCAGGAAGATAACACCTTGGATAATGCAATATTTATACTGGAAGAAGAAATCCGAGAAAAGGAAGTATTAGTCAAAGACTTATGGAAAACTCTTAAACTCCAAAGAGAAGAATTGGCATTCATGAAGAAACAGAGAAATGACGAACTAGAAAGAGAAATCTTCCAAGATAATATAGAGACTGGATTTCCAGAAAATAAAATGTTGAAAGGATTAGATGATAGAATAGTCATATCTGTACAAATAAAAGTTTCAGGATACCTACAGTATACTTTATATGCTCAAGTAGACACTGGTGCTATGAACTCATGTGCAAAGCATGGAGCCATTCCTGAATACTATTGGCATCCTATCAATCTTTCATTCAGAGCTGTTAATAAAACAGAGCTCAAGATCAATCATATCTACCCAGATTTTCCTATTTATATTCAGGATCAGAAAATCCCAGTGACACTCTACAGTTTTGACACAGGATCTGATATACTGTTAGGTCAAGATTTTGTAAATAAGTGTTTACCACTAACTGTTGGTCATTCTGAATTACTGATAACAGTAAATGGCAAATCAGTAAAGGTACCTAGCAAGACTGTGTTTGAAAGCAGAATAATAGAAAAAACTACTTCTAAAAGATTAGAACATTCTGCTAGTAGTCTTGTGAAAATCCAGAAAATTGTGAAAAATGTAAATATGCATGGATCAGAAGTAATTAGAGAAATAAAAGAGAAAATTGAAAAGGATTTTACTTTTGAATATCCTGATGCTTTCTGGACAAGAGAACAATATTTTGTAAATCTTCCATACAGAGAAGATTACATCCCGAAACCACAAAAGGCCTCTGCAAACCATATGTCTCCCACAGAACTTGAGTATTGTAAAAAGGAGATCCAAGATCTGTTGCAGAGAAAACTTATAGAGAATAGTAGAAGTCCTTGGGCATGTCCAACTTTTTATGTTAACAAGCATTCTGAACAAAAAAGGGGTAAACCTAGAATGGTGATTAATTATAGAGCATTGAATGTTGCTTTGTTACCCTTGAGATTTCCATTGCCCAATAAGGAATTATTATTCTCCAGGATTGGAAGGTGTAATGCCTTTAGAAAATTTGATTTAAAAAGCGGATTCTGGCAGATTGGTATTGTTCCAGCCGACAGGTACAAAACGACATTTGTAGTCCATCAAGGTCAATACCAATGGAAGGTAATGTCATTTGGTCTGAAGAATGCTCCTTCAGAGTTTCAAAAAAGGATGGATGACATTTTCAGACATTTGCCATTTGTCATTGTATATATAGATGATTTACTCATATGTTCTGTAGATATAAAACAACATGTACAACATCTGCAAAAGGTCTATGATTTATTATACAAGCATGGTCTTGTGCTCAGTAAATCTAAACTCTGTTGGGCACAGATGAGAATAGAATATCTTGGACTAATACTCTCTCAGGGAGAAGTAGAACTCCAAGACCATGTGCTGAAAAAGTTAGCAGAATTTCCTGATGAAATTTTGGACAATAAGCAGCTGCAAAGATTTCTAGGGTGTCTCAATTACATCCGGCAGTTTTATGAAAATCAAGCAAAGGATGTTAGAATTCTACAAACAAGACTAAGTAAGTCTTTACCCTAGAATTATAAAATGACCCAAGCTGTCCAAATCATCAAACAAAAGATCCAGCATCTACCCAGCCTGCATCTTCCAGACCTGTCTATGAAATTAATATTGGAAACCGATGCATCACATGAAACATGGGCAACAATCCTTCTTCAAAATAATGGACCTAAATTGGAAGAAGTATGCTTGTATACTTCTGGGTGTTTCAGCAAAACAGAGTCAAAATATCCCTCTTCCCATAAGGAGATTCTAGCTGTTAAAAATGGAATAAAAAAGTATAGAATGTTTCTCAAACCAGTTCATTTCATTGTTAGAATTGATTTAAAGCATATGAAAGGGATGTTGACTAATCATAAGTTGTTGGAACAGGGTAATAACAGGGTACTGCGCTGGAGTCTCTGGTTAGAAGGATATGATTTTGATATTGAATACAAACCAGGGAAAGAAAATTGTATCGCAGACCTATTAACTCGAGAAGCCTCTCCTACTAAAGAAAAAGATAAAAGTATAAGATGGCTTCATCCTCCCTGAATGCTATATCTAGGGAAGCTCCACCAGGATTCAAATGGATCTTGGTTTGTACAGAATGTAAATACTGTTTATGTTTTGATTGTTTGGCCTGTTGTATAAAAAATAGCCCTGCATGTATGCGTATCCTAGAATTTTGGATTGATAAGTTTGATAGCTTAAAGTCATATGGAAGCTATTTCAGAGAAAGAAGAGATCTATTCAGAGGAATAATGACTGGTGGTCCTCATCAAGGACAAGTTTATATTAGCCTGTATACTCCATATATTACTTATGAAGACTATTGCACAATTCTTCATCAGATAAAATATGATGGATGTGTTTGGCTAACATTTGAGTGTGATCTGTTTAAGGATCAATATTATTCTTGGTCAGGGTGGTTATATCTGCTGTTCTGGTTATACTGTCCAAGGGATGCAGACTTCTTCAATCAGACAGATCAAGAAGCTTTTAAGATATGGTTCCATGCAGAAGTATGTGAAGCTGCTCAACATGAAGCATGGTTCGTCTTCAACTTATCATACATGCATAGTACATTAATGGATTTAATATCAGAACCATGTCAACCTCCTTGGTACAAAGTTTCCAGCACCTTCCATGGTACTGTGTGTGTTCCTGATGATGAGTTAATTCCAGCAATGCAAGGATCTCCCTTCTTCAGAAGCTTCAGTAGTCTTCCTCCATTCTCATCTGATCACAGTTCACCTCCAAGCAGTCATGAATACAACAATGATTTCTCTTTCGACTCTGTAGCGGAATATAATATTCAAAATATGTTAGAAGCGTGATGGACCCACTAGTCCACTATTGTAAATAAAGCTTGTCTGCTATTTAAATAAAGTTTGTAATAATTCATGTCTATCGGGCCGATAGTGGTGTCCCGACGGTTCGTGGGTTCCGTGAACTCCACAGTGTAAGAATATTTACTTTAGTCCATATCATAGTACTAAAGTAAGTAGAATAATAGCTTTTAGTCCTGTCATCCGTAAAAGCTATGATGGGTCCCCATATGGCCGAGCCTCCAAGGGACGAGATAACAACTTTAGTCCACAGCTGCCCCATCTAGAGTTTTCAGAGAATCTTTGTTACTGGAAGTTGCCCGTAGTCTTTTACCGGGAACTCGCTCAGAGTAGTATAAATAAAGACCCTCAGCTCTCATTTGGGACATTCGAAAAATTTGGAGAGTCTTGAGAGAGGTCTAGCCCGAGTCGAGAAGTGTGTATCCTCTTTTCTTCTCTTGCCTTCGGGATCCTAAGTTAGCAAACGAAGAACACTGATCTCATGTGTAATTATCTATGTTAATAGATCCTGTCCGCTCTGGTGTGCGTACTTTGGTAAATTGGTAAATTGGGCCTAATATATATATATATATATATATAGTTTGAGTGGGCCTAATGGTTAAGAACATGTGTTTCCTCTTAAGAGGTCATAGGTTGAAATCTAGAAGGGGGTAGGGTATGTATACCTCCGTAGACTTCAAGGGGGTCTCATACACCAAGCTTAACCGTGACCTTAAAATATAATATATATGTTTGTATTAAGACAGATTTCTCAAATCAAATTTATTTATTTGTTTATTTATTTATAGCTTGTAGATGTCAATCTATACTTATGCAGATAAGGAGTATGTATTTTAAAAGTATGACATATAAAATAAAAAATGAATAGAAATTAGAAAACAATAATTTTTTTCTTCAAAGGATATATATATATATATATATAACGACGATGATGATGATGATTAACGTCCACTGAGACCAATTGGTTTATGGGGCCTTAAGAAGGTAAGAGACTCCTTCGATTTCTTTAAATTGTATTTCTATGCTCAAAAAACATTGAGAGAAGCGTTCCAAGATCACCATAGTTTTGATGACTTAGGAGGTTAGGAATGTCTGTATTGTGGAAAATATTTTTAAATTGAAATCTAATATGGGTATATGTAGGGAAATCTAAGAGGAAGTGCTTTTCATCTTCTACCCACTTAGTGTCACAAAGATGATAGATTCTTTCATCCCACAGTGTTTTGGGAGTTGTCCAATGTCCAGTTTCACTATGTAGCTTGTGAGAGTTTGTTCTAATTTTAGCAATGTTGATTTTCTTCTTTACACTTCTAAAAAATGAGAGGTAAATTTGATCTTCTAAATTAGGGCTGACCACCTCCTTGTAGTATCTTAATTTCATTTTATCCACTAATTCTTTATCAGACCACATATTCTTTTGAAATATAGAAGTGATAATATAAATGTAATATTATGGATATTTTGCATGATGGCTTCTACTTGCATTCCCCAATGATTTAGCCAAGATTTTGCATCTTTGTGCCATCCCTGCTTGAGTCATTGGTGGTTTTGGCTAGAGTTTGAACTTTGAAGCAATTTTGGGGGACCTCTTGTCATCCACGTTGTTTATCTTGTTCTTGTATGTTAGGTATCTAATCATGGAAATGTTAGGTATCTATGTTAGGAATGAGTGAGTGTTGCCGTCACATCTTTTCTCAGAAATAAATCTACCACCATTCTAGTGAGTCTTGCACTCTATATTCTTACAGTCCCTTTACAATTCTTTCATTAATAAAAATCAATTATTGTTGTATTTCTATGTTTTTGACAATTTTCATGAGTACTTCCTTGTTATATCTCTGCTTTCATTTTGTTCAGAAAATAATCCAAATTAGTGGTATCAAAGCAGGCTGCTCTTGATCATTTTTCAACACATGTCCCCGAAGAAGTCCAAGTATATCTAGTTGGGTCTCGAGCTTGTCTCTCTTGAGGAAAATAACTCTCGCATGCCCAAGAAACCCTCGATGGCGGTAGAAAAGAAAAAGATTCTATTAACCTATTGCTTGAGCAAGCTCTCACGTGACAGAGGGACAAAATGATGGAAAATTTTGCAAATATCCTTCAACTCCTGCCAATAGCAACAGGCACATCTTCATCAAGCGACCATTTTGGAGGAACCTCTCCATTCAAGGTACAATTTAATTTTGATATTCCCATATTTGAAGGTCAGATAGATGTGGATTCCATAGAAAAATGGTTAAATGTATTAGAAGGTTTTTCTCTGTTCACAATTTTTCCGATAGGGAAAATATCACCTTCACATCCTCAAGGCTCTCCCCCATGTCAAACATTACTGGGAAACTTAATGGGAGCAAAGTTCCACAGAGGAATCTAGAATATATGGGGTCGATCCCACTTGGGTTTTTTTTGTGGATGCGGTCAAGGAACAATACTAGCTTGTTGATAACTATGAAGACCAGTACATGAGATGGAACACATTGTGGTAAGAGAAGAGCCAAATAGTGTTGGATTTCACAAATACTTTCCATACCTTGCGCACTAAGCTAGGTATCAAAGACTCTGAGCGACATCTGGTTCTGAAATACCGCAGGGCTCTACATAGGTACATCCAAACCAAAATGGATTTCCTAAACATTTCATCATTAGGAGCTGCCTATCAATATGCTGTCAAAATCGAGAAGAAAATTAGGCACCAGAACAAATGGGAATTTGGGTCTGCAAATCTGTAACAACCAAAGCATGGTAAATACATCCCTAACCAATAGCCTCTAGAAAACTAGTCCAAGACAGATGAAAATAAGGGTAAAGGAAAGACAAAGAATGACACTAGGAAGTGGTGTGACTTCCACAAAATCCCCTGGCACAACACCGATGAATGTCACTCAAAACAGTCATTAGTGGTCGGGGTCAAAGACCTGGAGCCAAACCCTAATTCAGAATATGATCCAGAAAATATTGAAAAAATAAAGATCATTGATGCAAAACCCACTACTACTGTCGCGACTGCAACAATTCAACCAGAAGAACTAGTAGATCCTAAAGAGGGGGAATGCCTCTTCCATTCACATATGTGGGTGAAGAGGACCCATTGCATTTCATTATTGATAACGAAAGCCATAAAAACCTCATCTCAACTAAGGTCGTCAAACAGTTGGGGTTGTCAAAAAAACCACACCTGCAACCATACAACATCGGGTGGCTTCACCAGGGACGAGATCTCTGTGTCATCCAGCAGCGCCGCCTATCCTATGGCATCCAACCCTTCAAGGATGAGGTAGTGTGTGATTTTTCCCCTCTTGATGTCCGTGATGTTGATTTGGACCAACCATATATGTGGAAACGCCATGATGTCTATGAGTCTAGATCCCGTAGTGTCATTATTACTCTGGGAGGTAAGCTCTATAGGATACCATAGGTAGTTTCAACTATTGTTCCACCAAAACAGTGCCGTAATGTAATCTCTCATACTGCAAAATTCATCCTCTTCACAGTTTGTTTAAAGGATGCACATAAGACCACTACAACCACTGCAACCTCAACAACTTCTATCCAACAAAAATAGATTGTCGAAGAGAAAGAAGATATTGTTTCTTCACCTACAATGGTGCCTAGACAATGCCCTGTCAAACCCAGAGACAATAGGTTGGTGGAACAAATTCAACCCCGCCAACAACAAGTTAGTGACAACCTTCCATAGACCAAGTGGCGCAACTTCTCCAACAAGGCACACACCTCACCAAGATTCATATTCAGAAAATGATTTCCTCTATTCCCTGGGAACTCAATGCAATGTAGACCATTTCTTCCTATGGGGGGAGGACTGATCTAGGTGGATATTGGTGGCCACCCACCTATTCCAACTGGCCCCTCTTATCAGTTTTTAGTTCAACACGTTCTTTTTCACTTCTTTGTAATTATGGGTTCTACACTTCTTGGGATGTATGAATCCCTACACATATTCCAGGTGGAGACTGGTGGGTGCCCACCTAATCCAACTGGCTTATTTTGGATTTTTTCATGACATCACATCTTTATGTACTTCCAGGGTTGTTTTGGAGCCCTAAACATTGTTTTTTGGTGTGCCATAGTCAAATTGTAGATGAAGTTAGAGTTTTATGGCATAATGTGTAGTTATCAAAAATACCTTTCCAACAAGCTATCATTCGCCTAAAACGAAGATTGTATGCAAAAGTTACGACCCCAGGAAGTTAATGTACTAACTTACCCAAATGGGGTCCACATGACTTTTGGCGTTTCATCTCTTAGGGTTATATTTTTGGATGTATATGGTTTTGGCATTCATGTTTATCATAAAAAGGCCTTCAGAGCTTCATTGTAATTATCTTCTTGTGAATGAGTGTAGCCATCACATCTCTTCTCAGAGATAAAGCTGCCACAATTCTAGCGAGTCTTGCACTTTGTATTGTTACAGTCTCTTTACAATTCTTTCATTAATAGAAATCAAGTATTTCTGTGTTTCTCTGTTTTTGAATTTTTCATGAGTACTTCCTTGTAATATCTCTTCTTTCATTTCATTTTAAAAATAATCTGGATCATTCCTCCAAGTTATTTTTTGTCATAAAAAAGTATCGTAGGTGATCCTTCTAGATTTAATTATCATAACTTTTGTTTTGTCAGTGTTCATAGTCATGCCCATTCTAGAGAATAATTCCTTGAGGATTATTAGTTGCTTACCTATGTCATAGGGATTCTTCTCCATAATAACAATATCATCATCATAAAGAAGGAGGATGATGATTATGCTCATGAGAGTCAGGCTAATACAACTTGCATTCTCCAAACAATCTTCTAACTTATCAATATAGATGTCGAAAAGGGTAGGGGACAGGGAAAAACCTTTCTTGACTCCTATATTACAGTTAGTTTCTTTTGACCAACCCTCAATGTTCCTAAAATCAACAATAACTTTCTCATATAGCCTTACTGCAACAACTCTTAACTCGAAAGGGTCTTTAAGATATTTTAACCTATTCCATAGGTTAGTCCTAGGCATAGTGTCAAAAGATTTTCTAAAATAAAAGAAATGACAAAGGAGATCAGTTTTATCATTACAACACTCCTCTGCAATGATCCTAAATGTAACAAGGTGTTCCACAATGGAATGGTGGCCTCTAAACCCATCTTGGCCTCTACCTCTTTTTCCATGGATTTCTAGCCATGTACCAATCTTTTTTTCCAAATATTTCCATATAGATTAGATAAAATGGGGCTAATCATAATGGTCCTATAATTAGAGGGATTCCTTTTATCCCCACTTTTAAAAATAGGAACAATGAGGCTTTGATTCCAAGGTTTTGGGAAGCCTTACTGGATAATTAAATTGAAGAGCTTATGTATGTGAGGGATGAGGATAGGTCGTCCAATTTCTAATATTTCATCTTGGTACAACCTTTGATGTCCTTAGCTTTTCATTTTGAGAGCCACTTAAACCCAAACTTAATGTCTTCTATAGAAAACACTTCATCCTTTGTAGAGAAGTTTGGCATGTTGTCCATGGAATTAGGGGATTCATACATATTTTTAAGGTAGAAATTTCAGTCCTTCAAGGGAATATTATTATTTTATTTAGTTTTACGAGTTAGAACTTACCTCCAAAATTTCTTAGGATCTATCTTAAATAGGTGCACAAGTTTTTTTTTTTTTCCGTTTAATTATGGTTTTGTATCTATTTATCTTATCATATTTTAAATATGCAGTGGAAGCATCCCTAATGGATTTTCTAGCAATTTTGCATTCATTATCATACCAAGGGTTATTTGTATTGTTTTTCTTTTTATGTAGCACCTTAATAGAGAAATTGTTAATTGAAGTAGAGAGGGTTTTTGTAAAATTCTTATAGTCAACTTCAATATTTTAATGATATGATATGAGTTTTAAATAATTTCTTTAGTCTTTTAAGAAGAGATCGCTTTCTATTTTTCTCAAAGTAAGTGCCTTTGGTTGTTAGAGTGGTCCTCAATGGATCTTTTGTGAATGGTAAAGTTAAGAGTTAGGGTTAGAGGTCTATGATCAGATTCAGGTTGGTGGAAATCTAAAAGATCAAAGTTTACTATTTGGTTGTATATAGGGATATCTAATATTACATAGTCAACAACACTACTACCTAGCCCATGGATACAAGTCATCATGTTCAAATTTGGCCACTTCTTTAGACCATTGCAAATTATTAAATATTGAGAACTACAGAGCTTGATTAACTTAGTACCAAACAAATTCTCGATCATATCTTCTAAAACAAGGTCCTCATCTAAGCAAAGAGGATTAGGGTTGGAGTCATTATTTAAAATAATAGATTGATTGGTTGTATTTCTAGCATTAAAGTCTCCTAAAAGGAGGATATTGCCTTCATTTTTCATATTGTAGATATCTTTTTCTAAGATTTTGTAAGGACAATTCTTATCTAGATTGTTTTCTATATAAAAAGTAGAGTTAATAGGTGTGAAATAACATATTTCTATATAAATATTCTTAGCATTAATATGAAATGTCTCCATCCATATGTACTGATTGAGAGGATATTTCTTATGAAGCCGGATGTGAGGAGAGATGTTCATTTTTATGTAACATGCTATGCCTCCAACCACTCTACGAGAGGACTTCTTGTTCCATGTAGATCACAAAACAAATCCTTCAATATTAGGGACCTTACATTCTTCATGCTCCCAAGTTTCAACCAAGAGAATAATGTCAATGTCACTCAAGATCCAACTTAGTATAGGCCCTTTACTCCACGGAAAACCACAACGATTCCAAAAGAGGATACATAGTGTCCCAAATTGTTATTTATCATTATCGTTTTGGTCTCTATCCCTAATAATGGCCTTTTAATTCCGAATAATTTCCCATTTCCCTTCCTTCCTGGCTTCTTTCAACTTTTGAACTTCCTTCCTTAATTCATCTTGGTTCTTTGGAATGAGGTATTCATTGATAAATATTTCTGACCCTTTTAAGCTTGGATTTTTGATGAGTATGCCATATTTATGGTCAATAGAGATTATCTTAACTTGGATCAACCTATATTTTTGTTCAATTATTTTTCCCAACCTCTTTCCTCTACAAGGAAAGTTGTCTCAATTTGTGATTTATTTTTTAATTCTTCCTCGACTATTGCAAGGGTGTCTTCATCTTTCTTCTCTTTTACACTAAAAATGATGAGGTTCAAGGCTCTTTTGTTATGTTCATGGTCTAATTATATGAGATTGTTTATTTCTTCTTTGATGGGTTTGATATCCAACTTAGGTTCCAAACGATGTATAGTCAAATTGCTAATTAGCTTTTCTTCTATCTTTGTAATCCTATCGCTAAGATTATGATTTTCTACAACCTCTGCCTCTTGGGTTGATTGTTCTTTTTCTTGTATTTGTTTTTCTATTTCTTGTAATCAAGCCTCCATTTTGTGCAACTCACTCTCCAACCATAAAATTATCTTTTCTATCTTTGTCTCAATCTTGTCTTCAAAGGATTTAAATTAATTATGAAACATTGTTTCCAACTCCGTTTTAAGTTTGAATTCTCTCTCTTCTCTACAATTTTTCTATTGATTCTATATATTCATATACAATTTATAGGGTTATTTTGTTAGGACTCCCCTTGAGATTTCTTCATATATGGGGTGAATTACTCATTGTGTTAGACAGAAAAGGAAATAAATAAATGGATAAGAACTATAGAATGAACTCGTGTACTTGGTTCATGTAGGGTTTGAATCCACAGATTGTAGAAGTTGAACCGATCCGTCTCACCAGGTTTATTGATTTAATAATCACTGCATATATATATATATATATATATTGAACCCCATCCGGCCTCAAATGTGTTTATTGATTAATATTCATCAAGATATATATATATATATATATATATATATATATATATATATATATATATATATATATATATATATATATATATATAATATTTCCAATATTATCATCATTTCCACACTATTTACCCCAGAATATTAAATAGTATTCACCGCAGAAGTTCCAATATTAATCACTGCAAAGGTTCTAATATAATCCAAGTCAATATTGTAGAAGTTTCACTATGAAAGTTCTAAAATTATTCACCTCAGAAGTTCCAATATTATCCACTGCAAAAGTTCCAATATTATCTAGGATACCATAGAAGTTCCAATATTATCCACCATAGAAGTTCCAATAACTATATAATCATAAAAAAATAGAGATAATAATAGTGAGCTAGAAAAATGAGTGTTTTTTTTTTTAATGCAGAACCACCAAGTTCATCATTCTGAAGCTCAAATCAAAGTAGCCTACTCGTCCAACACACAGAGGAAAATAGACAATCCCACATTTTTTATTCACATGAATACAAACGTTCTAAAATCACATGCTTATTGTAAAAGAATGCACACATTTTAGTTATAGAAGTGCATGCTTGATTAATTTATAAAATAATGCACACATTATTGTTACATTAAATAATAGCCATGTAAAATTCCTTCACCCTAACATGTCTCAAAAGAACATTTTTAGCACTAAAACCTTTTTAAGGGAATATGACCTATTTTCCTCTCATAGCTATAGCCAAATACCATAGACCCATCCCCTTTGTATAAAATAAACTAATGGTGTTTGAGATACTACTCAAAAGTTAAATAACCCACATAAAGGGCATGTGCCATGGTTGGATACCTTAATCACAGTGCTTGAGGCCTAAAAGCTTCATTTTCTTGTGTAAGGCCCTTTCTTGTTTTACCATGGCCTCGGGCCTTAGGCCCATTACTATCAGCCAAAAACATTAATGAAGGTAATATCCTACTTAGATTCCAAAGATCCCATAAAAAGGTCCTATGTGGTGTTTTAATAAAACTTTTATGAGGATTGAGCCCATGAAATATTGATAAATGCTTAAGGCCCTCGGTATCCTTTTGTGAACATTATCAAGACCAAAAAACCCATCAACATCACAATGTCTCTTTGTAAACCACTGGGTGAATCCATAAATATGTGTTCCACTTTTTAGTATAATGTGTTAGTGAAAATTTGGCAGTTTACATTTTTTTTTTTAAAATTTAAACCATCTAAATTCATTTTGCATTGTAAATTTTGACTTGTAGTAAAAACAAAATTGTAGGGAATCATGTTTCCTTTCTAAAGATATTTTTTCAAAAAATATTAATTTCATTTGATGCATCAAAATTTCATTTAATTAATTTCTTGTCCTAGTAAATTTATAGAAAAGTTAACAAGGGTTTCCGAAAACTAACTCAGTGTTATATATATATATATATATATATATATATATATATATATACATGATCTATAGAGAATGTAGTACCACACTACTTGTTTTGTCGTATTCACATAAAATGTAAAAATATAAAATACTCTTTTGAAGAGGAAACATCCATGAAATGCCTACCTAGTTTTTGTATTTTTTTGGATTTATATTTTTATGCTACCTGTGAGTGTCGTTGCTAATTTGGAAAATATTGAACTAGATTTTGCACTTAATTTTTCATTCACTTTTAATCTATAACATTCATTTTTTTTAAAAATGGATTACAAATCATCTATCATGTCTTCATAATTATAAGTATTTCTAATTATATAGATCTTTCATCATCCCATAGATTATTTTCCTTGGAGTTCTCCATAAATTATGTAACTTCTACAAGTATAAATATCATTAAACACAATGTTTCAAAATATTTACCCAAATTATTCAAACACAACTCCATAATTGGATTTCACATTTTTGTTTTTTCATAAAACCCACTTTAATTTGACACAAAATATTTCAACAAAATAAAACTAACACACATATGCACACACACATTGGATTTCTATAATTGAAGTAGCAAATCAATACTTGTATAAAAAATCATTCATAAAATTTTTATTGATATGTAAATTCCATAAAAATGATGGAATGTACTACTAAATTTATTAAATAAAAAAAATAAAAAAATCTAATTATATATAACATTGTTCCACATAAAATATTAGTAAAATGTAATAATTACTTAAAAAAATGTAATAAAATATATAAATGCAAATGCATGGCTTCTCCATTACATTTCTCGTAGTTGTTTTTTCTAAAAAAAAAATAAATAATGTAGGTGTAAGTTCTTGCATTTGAATTGAGATTTTTTTCTTAAAAAAAAATAATGTAGGTGTAAGTTCTTGCATTTGAATTGAGATTTTTTTTTAAGGATTAATCATATCAAATAACAATATCACTTTTTTTTTAAAAGAGGAATGATAGATGATCTCTTATCCTTGAATCTCGTGCACCACTAGGATTTTATGAACCTTCTGTTATGGTAACGATAGGGGGAGGGGGCATGACTCCCTCCTTTCACAATATCATGGCATGAAACATACATGAATCATTCCCCCAACTTGTGATAAATCAACGACCTCCTACTAACACACCCCGGCTTGAGGAAAGAGTAGACATTATGTGTGATCCTCTCACTGATCAATCGAAGAAAGATTAGAATGAGGTAAGAAATAACATGGGCACACAATGCACAAGAACCTACACCCCGTAGGAAAACAAAACTCCTCAACATGAGATAATAATCTAAAACAATTAGTGAAACTATCTAGTACATGAAGGAACATGCCATAATCTACAAATTTATGGTTCTATGGCCTCTAAAAAAAATCTCTGATGTGGTGGATCTAGACTCGATGGAAGACAAAAGGAGATGTAGATATAAAACTGGGTTCAAAATTATTTTTCACAACAATTTTCCACAATGTTTAGGATCATGAAAGGATGTTTGAAAATGACCCCTACTTCTTCAACTCAACAGGTCTATATCTTTAGCTTTAGGCTAAAAACATTATCACATCCGAGGAGGAATTCACTATGGCATCAGTTTGGATCCTCCTTTACTCCATTCTGTAGGAATACTGGGACCCAAAAATACTGGAGGGCATCGAATATACCCTTGGATCCTCTGTCAAAAATGTTGAATCCATAAAGAACGAAATATACACATCAAATGCTCACATCTGTGTCTATATAAACGTCTCAAAACCTCTGACGGTCTTCATCTTCTTAGTTTTCCAAGAATCTGATTAGATCCAAACAATTGATTATGAGCACATCCTGTTTTATTGCCGAAAATTACATTCCCATGGACATATCTTCTGGGATTTTCCCCAGAATTTCCAAGCTAATATAGCCAAGAACGTGACAAAAAAGGATGAGGAGGGTTTCAAAAAACTCACCAACAAGTGGAAAACCCTTTGGAAAACTCCACCTCCATCAAATCCAAAGGGCCCCAAAATCATCAATAGTTTTGAAGCTCTCTCTTTTACCCTTGAGCATGACTAGGAGGTAGGAAAATCACATCAAGCACACCATCAACACATAGTTTCGTAGATCCACCCTCACCAACAACACGATCAACACCAAGACAAAGGAAAGGAATCTGCGGGCACTGAACATCTGCATGAAGAGGCATATAAAGAAATGGTATCAACATAGGAGAGTAATGAAGATCCTAACATAGTGGAATATGTGGAACTATGCGAGTTGGATATTCAATGGATTGTAGATGCATGTGCAAGAAAAGAAGCAAACTCCATATTGTAAAATCAAATCCAACTCCTATAAACAAATCTTCTCAAATCCAAGGCTAAGCTGATAACTTCCCATAAAGGTAAGAACACAATCTCTTATTCTTTAGGAATAAGAAGCTCCTTCATGAGCTTGGTGAATTCTCGGTAAAATTTGGAAGAATTATGCTAATGATAGAGAAGTTCTAGGCCACCCCGTCTAACCCCTGATGAAATGAATCTCATGGAAAATAAGGGGTCTCAACAGCCCCAAGAAACAAAGAGTCCTAAGGAGATTAATCCTTAAACAATAGACATAAATTCTCATGATTCAAGAAACCAAATGTTCAACTAACACTCTCCACATACTAGCCTCTAGATGGTAGACATATTTTTTCTCCATTTCTATAGATGCAGATGGTGCCTCAAGAGGAATGACACTCCTATGGAACCCAAGGGATATTTTCCTTTTTAACTTCTTTTCAACTAAGAGAATGATATCTGTAAGATTCCAACCCATTGGATCAGAGGAATCCAAATTCATAAATAATGTATATCGACCCCAACTAGCAAGTGAAAAAATAGATTTCCTTCAAAATATGATAGGAAATTACCATTATATCAATGGAGGAGACTTCAACATGATAGCCTCCCTAGCAGGGAAAAGAGGAGGACTCAAACACATGGATGGTTGTCAGCGAGTTTAATTACTTGAACCCTGCTACATTAAATTATCAACCCAGGGGTTGTAAACTAATGAAGTGCAATGAAAAATGTATGTAGGTACTAGTTCTAATCTATCTAATCATGCATAAGGAAAAATTGTTCATTGCTTTAGCTACATAAACATAGTTCTATTTAGATGCAGAAAGAATAGAGTAATTCTAATAATGAAAAAAAAAGATTTATAAGAACACAAAGATAATTCCGATATGTAAGATCACTACTATATTGGACTATTATAACATTATTTCAATCACATAAAACAACGAGAGTTCCTGCTGAACATAACACTCAATTATTCAATTGATGATTACTATATTAGTTACTTCTGTGTAAACATAAATGAATAAGGTTGTAGAAAATTGATGCAGACCCCTGACCCTCGGGCCAAGATCCGCTCCAGGATCGATCTTCTTCGAATCCGCAGAACTGAAATAGTTCTTTTGGGCCCGCACTAGAACCCCACGAATTCGATCCATAGGTCCTTCACGAAAACCCCACCTGCACAATGTGCATCAGGCATGAGTCTTCACCTCTACATGACCACCAGATATGACCTCCGTCCAAGCCAAGAGATGTTTTTCACATTTCGCGACTCAACGATGCAAGATAGTCGAGTCTTTTGACTCTTCAAACCCCGAAACCCAAAATTGCTCCCTTAGACGAGATCGACGGCTATGAGCCTCCCTCGATCAAATGATCTTGGCTGTATCAGGATTTCTGTAACCGGGAGTTTGAAATGTAGCGACCCCAACCACTGGTCACTCCATTCCCCGAACTCCGAAATAGACCTAACGACTTCGATCCTTTTGGGATTCCGCGAACTGGGAGTTTAAAACTCTCGACTCCAAAATCACTTGTCGTGCCAATCCCCGAATTACGAAATAGAGCTAACGACTCCGATATTTTTGGGATTCCGTGAACCGGGAGTTTGAAACTCTTGATCCCAAAATAACAACCTCCTCTACTTCCCGAACCCCGAAATGCCGAAATGCCAAAATGGGCTCAACGACTATTAGCCCTTGACCAAATCTCAGTCCATTGTGACTGCTTCCTCTATGAACACAACCCTACTCCAAAGACATGTCACATTTTGTGACTTTGGTGTTTTCAATGCAAAGTTCCCCAGCTCCTTGTCATTGGGATTACCGAAATGCCGAACCCCGAAATGCCGAAATGCCAAAATTCCACTCCAAAGGGGAATCAACGACTCCTTTTGCTTTTCATCCAATGGTCACTACTCCTCCTTAGCTTTGAGTATCGAAAGACACTCCCTTTAACCTTCTCTCTGATCTACGAGATCTAATGGATCACAACATTTCACAATTCTCCACGAAGCATCTCCACCGTCCGTTTCAGCTCCCCTCCTGCACGACCTCCCAGATGTTAAAATCTGTGTGCCTTCCTCCGGATCCGATGGCTATCGGCCCTTTGCACTAGATCTGACAACCCATATCTGTTTCTCTTCCTTGTGTTCTTTCTTGCATGCGTTTAGACGTAGACTTCAACAACCTAGATCTCGCTTCTGCAGCTGATCTAATGGCAGCTGTGCTCTACCTTGAGCATGCCTTTCTTCCTTTCCCTTGGAAGATTTCTTTCTCCAAAAGGCCTTGGCCTTTGTCTCTGCTGCAAAGCTTGTAACCTTGGCTCCCACATGTATTCTAAGAGGTGTTCCTCCTCCTGAGATTTATTTCTCTAAACCTCAAAGGTTCCTTTGAACTCTGCAACCTCGTGCAGGACCTTTGCACAAAATGGTGCTATCTCTTATAAGCTTATATGTGGCTCTGACCTCGAAGTGTCTCGGCCTCTCTTGTTCCTTCCAGTTGGAATATTGCACGTAAAGGCACTCTTCTTCCTTCTGAGATTTTGTGAACCTTATGCTCCAAATCATTGTTCCTCCAATGCAGAGTCTTCAGTAACTCTGTCTTCCTCCTTTGTACAAAGGGTTAAGAAGTTCCCTTCTGGCGACTTCTACTAAAGCACACCTTGCCGAGTCTGCAGATTATTCAACAACTCTGTGAGCATCTTTCCCATGACACTTCTCCTTCTTCTCAGAAATCAGAATAGAGTTCTTCCTTCTGTGCACACTTTCACCAACCCAATGCCCACCTAGCAGAGTTCTCCATAATCCTCAGTGACTCTATCTTCTCACCAAACTCGAAATATATTTCTCCTCAATGCATCCTGTGCATTTGCTCAATGCCCTCCTGGCAGAGACTTTACATAATTCTCAGTAATTCTTCTTCTCCTCTGCACATTTTCTCCTTCAAGGTGTTCAAAAACCTTGAGGCTTCCTCCTTGAGTCAATGATTTCCTCTGGTGCACCCTCTTGGCACGTCTTTGTCTGAAATTCCGCAGAATTCAGAAGTGCACTCTGGCACTAGTTTTCAGAGACCGCAGTACTCTGTCATGCACTCTTGCTTGAAAAAACAAAGAATCCAAACCTGAAATCAAAGAACTCTCAAATAGGAAAATCTATCTATCCTTGCAGATGCACATCTAACATACATCTACAACATATCATCAACACATAAAGACTTTCATTCATGAACTCACAAACACATGAACAACAACATGTAGGAAAAAATGCTATGATTGTATTAATATGAAATGCCTCTTTACAATGTGAGCTCGGACTGCAACAGAGTCATGACTTCCTCTCTTATCCCTAACCTATTCTCTCTTCTTCTCTGCCTAACCTGAAAAACAAAAGAAGATCTTTTTACAAAAGGGGGCTCCTTGAGCTCTTCCCTCCATCCTCACCAACTCTCATTAATTCACATTCAATTACATTGAATGGCTGTCTAGTCCAAATTGGATCTAGATCTTAGCCTTACAACCAATTAAGGAAAACTTTATCTAAAGCCTACGCACATGCATGGCTTTTGGCTCTACCAGCCTTACAACATTTAATACAATTTTCAAATTTTGAAAAATGAGAGCGCTGCGCCTCCCTCCTTCCATTGAATGTGCGCTTTGATGTGCTGGCTGGCTGGCGCTTGATGATGTGGAGTGATGCTCCTGCATCAAAAATAAATGACAAAATTAAGAAATCACACAATTGAATAAGAAAAACATAATACCAACAATGATAAAGAAAATGAATTGCGTGCTCCTCCTCAGGGGGACCTCCTGGTTGGAGGAGCACTATTTGGAGAAGTCATATAAAGCTAAAATCTTACAAACTTAGAAGTAACAACTCATATGAAAGAACATTAATGAGAGCTTTGTTTTTCCAGCAAATGTGTTTATAGGAATTTGATAACAAAGAGTAATAACCAACATGTCCTCGTGTAGATCTAATTACACATATTTATATGGTGAAAATGAGATTACTTAGATCCAAATTACATGGATCCATAAACAATTGGTAACAAATTACATATAATCAGATGAAAGATCATATTTGAATCTTTCATGGATTTATAGATTGAGATTGATCATCCACATATTGGAGAAATTCATGACATGATGCATGAATTTCTCTAATACAATATTGTTTCATTATCATGCATTGATTTGATGACACTGCATTTCTCACTCTACCTCATGTACATGTTGACTTGAAGTTTGAATTCGCTTCTACTCTGAGATAGAAGATACGTGGGTTATGCTGACAGGTGGATGAGATTCAAGGATTATTTTGTTGATTAATTGGGTTGGTTGTGGAAGAAAAACTATGACAAAAAAATTGCGGCAAGAAAAGTGCAGTAGAAAAATTGCGGAAACAAAAGTGTTGCAGAAAAATAGTAGAAGAAAAAATGTCGTAGAAAAATCGCGACAAAAAAATTGCGGCAACAGATTCACGACAATAAACTGTAGCAACATAACACTACAAGAATGAAAATAGTGGTTGGATGGGGCAAGGATAGGTGTTTGTAGCCACCTTTCGGTTGTAGCTGAAGAACATAGGGGGTTGTATCCTCCTAATGGTTGTAGCCATAAAATTGGGGAGTTGGAGCTTCCCTCAGGTTGTATCCTGAAAATAGGGGGTCAGAGCCTCCTTCCAGTTGCATTTGGAAAACAAAGGAAGTTGGTGCTTTCAATGAATGTAATTCTTAAAGACAAATAAGAAGAAAAATTCTGTGGTTTTCTCTCGCATTGGGTTTCCACGTAAAAAATACTGGTGTACTATGTATGTGTATCATTGTTCATTTGTTCATGGTTTATTTACTCTGCACTTATTGGATGATAATGCTATATTGATCATAAATATAAATAACACTTGCATACTCTGGTTAAAAGGATTAAAAATCTCTATCACTGATTCATCTCCCCTCTCAGTAATCCAACACATTTTGACACCTTCTAGATGTTTGGGTTCAGTTGAAGGCTGATTGCATCCCTATAGAACAACAAATTTTCTATAGAAACTTATCTTAGTAATTAGGCGACATAATTGTATTATGAGTTGCTACAGAATTATAATATTATGTATCTACGGATTAAAATAATATTTAATTAAATCATTATGCAGAAAGAAGAGTGGGATTAATTATAAAAATGAACAATTTACGTTAAACCTTCTTCAATGCACATATTCTGTAGCTAATTATGATTTTATGGAAAAAATGAGTAAAATGGGATATAACTAAGGCATAGATATAGGTTTTTGGATGGAAGTATAAGATAATAATGTGACAAAAAGAGTCTATTTTGAGGACTCAACATCTCCCCCACATGGAATATTTTGCATGTCCTCATGAAACAAAAAATGATTCTTTGCTTCCTCCAACAAAATTTTAAAATTTCTGACCCATTCCTCCTTAAGTTTTGTCTAAAGAATCTATCAAAATATTCAATCCTAAAGCTTTCCCTTGACTCCTTTCCTTATCCATATTAGTTCTCAATACCTTTATCTTGATTCTTATTAACCTACTCTATATGTACCATTTTTTGGATTTAGTTTCTAGCAAATTCTTCTGAGATTCCAATTGCTCTTTATCTTTTTGCAACTGGAAAATATTAGATTTCAAGGCTGAGTTTTCTAATTTGATATGATTATCAAGGAGTGCTAAATTCTTGAGTTCTTCCTTTAAATCTTTAATCTTTCCAACTTGCCTCTCTTTCAAAGAAGTGGTAATATGTTCAATTAATGGTTCTTTGTCAATCTCGGTGGCATCATGGAATTCGTAATTAGTCTCAAATGGATTAAATTATATGTCTAATTCCTCTGAGTCATAAGTTGGCAATTTAAAATTAGGAGATGGATTAAGAGATAAATCAGACCTGAGATTTTTTTTTGCAGTTGTCTTCTTCATGCTATCTGGTTGCTCCTTATTAGATTCTCCAAGTTCAATAACTTCCTTATCTTGATCTTGGAGATGATATCATGTTTTTTTATAGTTAACTCTTTTTTCATATTCCTGGTTTTTATACACATGATGGCCTGTATCTTCCTTTTCTTGTTCTAGACTACTTTGACTCTTCCTCCTAATTAACAAGATCTTGAATTTTCATCTCCTATATTTAATTCACTACCCTTGGTTTTATTACCTTCCTTCGATATACTTCCTCGAGGTCTTCCTCTTGATTTTTTAGGTTCATGGTTCGCAACCCCAACCTCTTCTTTTACCTCTTGTTTTAATGTCTACTTTTTTTTATAGTCTTAAGCTTTAATATTTTTCTTTTCTTCCTTATGGGTTCTATAACCTCCTTGACTTCTGTGGTATTTTCTACTTTTTCATGTTCCTATTCTTCATCTTTTGGTTCTAATTTTCTAACTTGTACACTTAAGGACTTTTTTGTTCCATTTCCAAGATTTTCAACTTGGAAACCCTTGTTTTTGTACCTTGTTACAAGGGAAAAACTCTCTATGGCCAAGGGTAAACCACAACAGACAAGTATGACTACAGAAATCAACTCAATTCCAATGTGTGCTATATAAACTAATGTGCAATACGAGGAATAAGCCTACCTCGATCCAATCATTTGATTTCGTTCCATCGTTGAGCACTTTGACCCAAATCTTTACACCTGCAAGAAGTTTTCAACAAACAAGCGATGCAAGTATATGGTGACAGTATATAAAATGAGTTAGCACATCAGATAGGACAATCTATTAATAAACATTACAAACATGCCCATGGATAATAATCATATATTTGCAAGATATCGATAGGACGGGAAAGGAGTATTTCTATTAATAATTGATCAACATAAGAATCAACATTATAGACTTCCATGTCGGCACAGTTCGAAACCAAGAAACCAAGTTCCTTCCAACTGGGTCTCCACCACTTCAATCCTCCACCGAAGGCAAACTCATAAAAAAGAGATAATGAGATCCTCTTGAAAATAAGGGAAGAGCTTGGGGGCTGAACACTTTGTTCGGACTTGAGGGACAAAGGGATGCAGACTCAATATGAAGTAATTTCTCCAGAGTAAATTTTCTCTCAAAGTTGAATGCTTTCTCTCCCCTTTTCCATAGCTTGAAATTGTGCTCTTATAGCCTCCAGAATGCAACTGAAGGGCCGAGTCAGAATGTTTCCAGTATATGGAAGGCCAAAGATCAGAGATCATTTTTCGTGACATGGAAACCCGACCTTATTTTTTATTTTTTGGCACAAATCCCAATATACGAGAGCTGTAGTGGAGCAACAAGCATATACACATCTTGCAAAGAAGTTAAGAAGCGTATATGTGGAAAAATATATAATTTTGGCTCTGGATTTATCAAAAGGGGGTTGATAAGTCTGCATAGGGAAATGGAAAAAGGCCCTCTGTGCAAGATAGAAATTGTGAGGCAAATTTTGCTATAACAGATGCCCCCTAATGTGTGAGATCAGAGGAGTATTTGCGATGGCCGAAATACATTATAAATAACCCAGAAGTGAAGTGGTAGAGAACCAACTGAACAAACTCAATTGCTCATTACATTATGTACTGACTTTGGATACATGGCTGCCAAAAATACAATGCAGATCCATGTGGAAAATATACCAAAAAGCGTTCATGGCCATGAGTAGGCAAATATAAATGTGGTTACATGCCAATAGCTGTCATAGTCACTAACAAGTTCCAGTAAAACTAGTCTTAAAATCAATTTGAAGATATCTGTATACCATGGAGTATGATCTAATCTCCCATGATTGCTGAAGTCAAATAGGTACTGGTCCGATGAAATGGAAGCAACAGATCAGGAAAACTGTGTCTACAAAGTGATGTCTTCAAGTATTCAATACAATCCGCCAATGGTGCAAGTCTACATCATGTGAATAAATGAGTTGAGGTCAAACATGATGAGACATCATTTGATTACCGGTCATTGAGGTATATCGTTAACAAATGTGAGACAACCTACCAATGATGAAAGTAGGTATCAAGGCACCGAGTACATCTCTACAAATGTGAATAAAGGAGTTGGTGTCAAACACTTGAGAGATCCATTGATCAAGAGACATTGATGTATTCCCATCTTTTAATGGCGAGAGAGCCTACCACTAATGATTGAAAACCTCAAGGTACTCATAAAACTCTAAGTATTGTATCCAAAATACAGGAGCTGAAGTCGATGGAAAGAGACTTGCTGAAAGGAGAGCATTAAGGCATCTCTCATAAGTCAGCACGAGGAACAAGGCAGGAGCTTCATGATTTGGTGGAGATAGGACGAAGAACATGTTCATGAACCAACGATCCTATGCATCTTTCGCATGTTCCAAATGCAAGTGGTACATGAAAAAGACCCTCTGAATAACAACCAGTGATGAAAACTGCTGACAAAGGTGAGGAAACCACCAATAAGGCTAATGGCATCCAAGACACTGCATGAATCCCAAAGTGTGAATAGATGTCTTGCCGCCGAACACAAGGGAAACCACCTAGTCAACAATCCATGATGAAATGTGGATTACTGGGTTCAAGGTGACCCACTAATGATGAAAGTAGGGCCAGGGTGCATCATAAGACCAAAGTATCATGTGATTCTGAGACAAAATGAGGGTATGGATGACATCTGAAGTCAAGATTTATGAGGAGTGGCCGACACAGGTTGATAGAATTCCTTTGAACAAGAGCATGAGACATATGGTGGACTCTGGAAGCATAGAATTAATGATGTGACAATTAGATGCATGAGGCATCCATAATGTTCTCTATAGTGACTAGAAGATTAACTAGTCGGTAGAGAAAACTCTGTAATGAGATCAGCTTCCTAAGGCCATGCTAAATCCAAAATTATGATGATGCAAGGATTCAATAACTTTGTGCTCTATTCAAAGGTGACACGACTGCTGCTAATTAGAATATATTACTCTCTTCCCGCCTGTCTTTTTTTGATTTTTTCATAACAAGTGAATGCTATGATACAGAGGAGGTAACAGGTGTCGCAAGTAAGCAAAATTAGTTCCAGCAGTGGAACATACCTATGCTCAATGCAAAGAAATGCATGCGGGAGATGGACACTCGAAGTGATGTTCCCTCCAGGGTATAGGGTGTCAAATTGCGAAGGATATAAACAAGGCTCTTCTTGGTTGAGGATGCAAACTGCTTGGGCCATGGTTTATAACGCAAAGCGAGAACCGACTAAAGGCTCAATACTGCAATCAAGGGCATGAGATGCAATCACAATTTAACGCCACAAAATGTCCTTTTTTATATATTTTAGTCTACTTGGTGTGAAAAAGGGGTAAACTTGTGCCAAATATATGTCTTTTCAAATCCAATTTACGAATGTGAAAAAGACAAGTTCACTCGATGATCTTTTCCATTTTTGATAGCGAGTCAGAAAAGAGCTTAACTAAGACTCATGATATTTCAAATCTAATTTTAATGAGTGTGAAAGGTGTTAGAATATGAAAGATGTGTGCTCGTTTTTCCATTGAAAATACCCTTGTCACCCAACCATAGGCCGAATCCACCCTCCAAGCACCTTAACCTTGACAGAGAATCACTCTGGAAGCAAACCCTAGGCTAGATAGCCAAACAAAGGGTAGCGCACCTTTCCCCAAGGATAATGCACCAACAAGAGTTGATCAGATGTTCCAAACCCTAGCCAAGAAATAGTCCAAGTGTAACTACTAGTTGCAGCAGCTGCAACGACAGTTGTCCTCCAAACCCGTGCACAAGATTGGGCATTGCAATTCTGAGATTGCCTACCAGAATGAGAACTGACCTCTTGCATTTATACTAATTATTTCTAACTTCCTGGGTCGACTTCTCATTTTGGGTATCTGTCTGTTCAGTGTATATTATTATTTCTGGCCGACTTCTTCTCTTGGAGGCTAATAACCTAATACAAATTATCTTCTTGAGTCGACAAGTCTTCTATGGTTATTAGCCAACTCATTAGAGTTTCTTCTTGCTTCCCGGAGTATCATATCCTTTTCAGGTTTACACGTGGAGGTAAATACCTCCCACAACTACCATAATATCAACACTCCCTCCTAGCTAGGGAGGTATTACAGGTAATGGTATTGAGCACAAAAACATACCATTCATCTGATAGCATCAACATAGTTGTATAGACTAGATCATGAGAACCATCATCATTATCAGCTACATCATCTCTCGAAACCATACTCTATATGAGTAATTAGACATGATGCTCACTCCACAGAGTGATACAAGAGCCATTCTTCTAATCTAGAAGAGTAAATGTTCTGAACCATTTTCTTTCTAGAAAATCTCTGTTCATCATTCATCTGGCTGATAAAAACTGCTGATAGTCTTCAAGGCAATTAGAACAAAAATAGAACACAAATGTTTCTATCCATAGTAGTACATAACTACAATCTAGTGGTACACTACCACACCAAGTAACACACAAGTACTTGATCAAGAAGTGGAACAGATCCACTGTATACATCTACTGTCTAGAAACATACGGTCTTCATAAAAATCATCTGATAACAACCTGCAAAAAAAAAATGTTATGATATAAACTGAATCATTTGGGTGAATCTTTCACTCACATCTATGAGATCTGAAAGAATATCTGCCCTCAAAGTAGAACAATGAGATATTTGGACTATTATTCTCAAGCAAGGAAGAATAATTGTCCTGTCTTTTGAACCTGGACCATTCCCCACCCTGGGCCATTCTTCCTACACTAATCAAAGTGCACCTTGGAGAGAATGTATAAACCCTAAGGAATGCCTATCCTTGATTGTTGAGCCTGGACCATTCCCCACCCTGGGCCATTCCTCCTACACTAATCAAAGTGTACCCTGGAGAGAATGTATAAACCCTAAGGAATGACTGTCTAGACCATTTCCTCTATTAACCACAAGAGGAAAAGACTGTCCTGTATCAACCTTCAAAATGAACCATTCCTTATGTTAACCACAATGAGAAATCATTGTCCGACGAGGCGGGCCATTTTTCTTGAGTAACCCTCAATAAGAGAGACTACCCTAGACCACTCCCCATGTTAAACACAATGCGAAGTCGTTGTCTATGATATATCATCAATCTGGACCATTTCCCATGTTAACCACAATGGGAAATCCCTGTCCGTTAGAAGTCTCAATCCACTTTCCGAACAGGAAAGCATCTGTCCAAGATGGACTATTTTTCAATCTTGAATATGAATGTCCTCAATAATATTTTCAATGCTCCCTCCCAACCCGGGAGTCATTTCTTCCTTTTTCAATAAGGAAGTCATCTCCACAAGCTCCAACTTGAGTATGCAAACTCTTTCATCTTAGATATAAGCTTTACCAAAATGTCTGCTTATCTGCTCATCTATGGAGATATGTATTGGAGAAACACTTTCTCCTTTCTGGACTTCATCATAGATAATGTAATTCTTGATTTCAAATGTACTTTAGACTGGAACACAAATTTTCTGTGAAGGCTTCATGTAGCTCTGAACAATAGAGTATATCATTGTTGGAAAACTGGAACATATCCATGTGGCACTTCTTTTGTCATCATGAAATCTGATCTACTGAGTAATCATCTTGATGTTATAGGAAATCTTCACCACGCTTCTGCTGTGCATTGGAGGTTCTCCACCAAGTTATCTTCTTCTATCTGCATACAAGGGTTTCTTTATGGTATGCCTCAAAGTCTTGAGATTGCTCTTCATATGCTCTTTATTCAATTTCTTTGGAGAACATTCTTTTCATTCATTTGATGTAGAACTCCAACTCATGGATGTTGTAGATGATATAATGACTCATGTAGAGATAAGTCTGGTTTACTGGAGCAAGTAATCATCATAGTCTTCTCCCTCCATCTGGGAGAACCTCTAGTTTTGGATCTCACAATGCTTTCATTCATAAGTCTTCCATACATTGTTCTTCATCATGACTTTCAGTTCCTCTGCTTGATTTCTTTTGTTGATTTTCTATCAGGCTAACAATCTTGTGATTCTTGATACAATGACTGGTTGTTCTGGCTTCTCTTTCTTTCTTGGAATATTCATGTGTTTCTTTAGTTCTCTGGCCCATGGAGTTTCTTATAGATTCCATGCCCTAAAGATTCCATCATAGGATCATGGATGTGGATGGACAACCAGGGATACTTTAAGGATTCTCTTTGAAGAATACATACTGTCTTTCATGGCTTCTATCATGGATATATACTTCATCATCTCCAATGGATCATAGGATTATCTCCCTCCTAATCCTTGCTTCATGTATGAGTGCATATAATCGGCTCCCTCTGTCTAACAGAGTCCACACTTTCGTCTGTATCTTTATTGTCTTCTGCAATATATAATTGGCTCTCTTGTCTAACAGAGTCCACGCTTTTGTCTTGTTGTCTTCTACAAAACGTCATAAGTCTTTTTCCAATTTCCTCTCGATTGCCGAATTCTTTTTGTCTTTGCTTCTTGTAAGTCTTTTCATGATTGATTCGGCTTATCTTGCAATAGATTACACATGATTTGTATTTCATCCTTTCATGTGTATTATCTAATGGTATCCATTCTTATCTTTTTGTTCTTCCATAGGTATAGTTCTTCTTGGAACACATTATCTTCCAAGGGATAGATATACAAGATATGTACAGAGACGATGCAAACAAGATATGTACAAGAAGTAGGAAGAGTTTTGTTACCTTTAGAAGAAGAAGTCTCTTCCATCCTGCTTAGTCTTCTTTGTAGGTTCCTTTTCTTTGGCAATTGATGCTTCATGTTTCTCCTTCCTTTTC
>SNQJ01S0018202.1:115363-138132 GCA_010110895.2 Picea sitchensis
AGGAGATTCATTTTGGGGGCTCAATTATGCCTAGCTATAATTGGGAACCTAGATCTCAAAAAAACTTCATTTAGGCCCTCAAAATGGCCCCGAAAGTGAAAACCTGCTAAAAATAGTAAATTGTCAAAATGGCCAGAAAACTGTTTTGAGCCATTTGGAAAAGGTGGGCGGCTCTCAATATCCACCTTGATCAGACCTCCACTTTCCCCCTAGAGGAATCTATACTCGAAGTTCTAGATCAGGTGCCACACGTCCACCTCAAATCAACGACTCTATTCCACTTCGAGACTTCGACCTTCAGAAGTCTCAAATTTCCTTGATTTCTTCCTCCTAGGATGCTTCTACCCGGAGTTCACAATCTGTCGACGTGTGTCCTCCTGTAGATCGAAATCTATGAATCGCTTTGGCTCTTCAGGCTTTGGGAGTTTCAAAATCTCCACCTTCACTTTCTCCTGAAGTGATTTCACCTAAAGTCGATGATCCGTTGATGCATGTCTCTCACGGATCAATGGCTATGAATCACTTTATCTCTTCGAGCTTCAGTAGTTTCAAACTCTCCACCTTCACTTTCTGGCGGAGTGGCAATCCTCCGAGCCGCTGTGAGATCTACTTCCGTGTGTCTTCTAGGATCAACGATCGATATGTAATCTGACCTTCAGGAGTTCTTGACCCAACAAAAACTGTCACATCTTTTTCCTTCGGAGTGCCCAATATCTAGGCTGCACAATATGTTTCCATGTGGTGAAATACTGGAAGCGAAAACATGGCCCAATTAGGCGGGTGACATGTGTCACGTTCTAAATAACATTTCAATCCTCCATAGGTTCAAAACTCATTGACACGTGGAGCACATCTGATGTGTCCATGCCATCCCAGGTGACGTCTGTGAGCCACGTCACTTTGAAATTTCAGGCTTCGAAAGATTTTACGCTTGTATTCCATGGTCCACATCACCTCTAGGTGACATCAGCACGCCCCACCACTTCGACTCTTCGAGCTTCGGGACTTCAGGCTTTGGGAGTTTCCACACTAGCACACTTCCAATTCTCTCGAACTGGCCAATCTGTTGACATGTGTCTCCCTTATCGAACGATGCATTAACTCTAGACTTTGGGACTTCGAGAGATACTGTTGTAAAGATCAACGGTTCTTGTTGATTTGAGATCAATCACTCCTCAATTACTTCGGGACTTCAGGTAGTTCTTTCCCTAGTGCTTCGCTCTACAAAACCTTTTGGAGTACTAAGTCTCCTAATTGAGAAATCTAGTGCCGCATGTCCTTGTTTATGGATAGTCAATATGAACTTTGGGCTTTGGGCCTTTGGGAGTTCTTTTTTTCGCATCCGTCTTTCTTCCAAAGTGGTTATCCACTGGAGTGCAGGATCTCCTGCCACATGTCCACTTCGATCAACGGTCTAGATCTACTCTGGCTCTTTGGAGCCTCAAGCTTTTAGGAGTACTTTACTCACTCATCTTCTTCTTGCTTCCTCCGAAGTACAACATTGCCTGACATGTTTCTCCTCCTTGAAGATCAACGATCACGAGTGATTGTGAAGACTCAACTTGCTCACTCTTTAATTTCCTTCCTGATATTCGCAATGAGAAGATGCTAGTCCGTAGTGGGTCGATATCCACCATTGATCTTTTTATATAGCAAGATCAATGATCCTAAGTGATTGTAGGCTCACAACTTGCAGAAACTTTAATTTCCTTCCTGATCCCTGTAATGCCTCCCCACCGTCGATTTCTCTCCAATGAGATCTGATGGTTGTGACTTAACCTTTTCTTTGCCTTCATTGGATGACCCTTTCTCACCTACCCTCTAATCCAACAATCCCAGATCTCTCTTGATCCCACAGTGGTGATTGCTCTCGAATTTGAAAGGGACGATCATGATCCTTCGAACCCTTACAAAGGATCTCTGACATTCTAGCTCCTGTGTAGATTCTGCAATGCCATTCCTCCTGAGCTTTTCAACTTCATGGTAGGAATTTGATCTCAACCACGAGACTCTGAACAATAGACCCGACCCATACCAGGTCATTGTTTCAACTAGAAGCTTTGATACCAATATGTAACACACCCCACCACCCACAGGCCATGGTACATTACCTTCAAGCCCACCCTTAGACTTCTTTCTCTTACCGATACCTTTTTAAATTAACAAGGACACATAAAATAAAATATCTAACGACATGTAGAACAATAACCAACAAGCATGCATATTCTAAAGATTCAATTAAACGATAAATAAAAACACAGTGGAAGACATTCATATACAGGTAAATAATACCATAACATAGAGCACTTATATTTATAAAATATGACACCAACTGGCTGTAGACCAAGGAAGTCCCACCCAACCGTAGATACTACTATTCCAAATCTCAACAACAGTCTCACCCCCAATCTAGGGCTATGAATCCGCAAGGACGGTTCCAGAGTGTTACTTGGCTTCCCAAACCAGTCGGTACTTAAGCTCTCATAGGCTTTCCCAGCACTCACAACAATCCAAGTACCCAACTCTCTTATACCTAGCCTACACCACCCAAGAGAATGGACCTCCACCCTTCGTTGCCATGCAGTCCTTCAAGCAGTCCTTCTCCTTCTAGGGCTCCAACGCAACTGGTCCAAAATCTCAATGTTGGAAGTCTTACGACTCACAGCTGTGAACAAAGCTGGACACAGGCTAACACATCTCATACATGCAGGCCTCAATTCATGGCTGGATTACACCAGGGACCACTAAAAATAACAATACCATGGATACTCTTCGACAGTTCATTTCCCTTTCCCAAGCGAATACCCGGATGAGGATGGATCAATGAGTGATAGGTAAGGACTGGTTGAATGAATGAGTGAGCAATGAATGAGCACATGAACCATTGAGCAAGTGGATGAGAAAATAAGAGAATGAAGGAGTGAACAAGCCAAAAACCAACCCCCCAACATACCATGGGTGGGTTTAAGTATTTCGTGGGAATCAAGAACCTCCTGGCCTACCCCAAGAAGCTGACATAACTAATCCACTCCCTTAGACAAAAGGGTAATTAAAATAGGAAATAAACATTTATCCCCTCAATCCCCCCTCTCTCGTGGAATCATAGCCCCCTATAACTCTAGTCCTTGTCCGTCTAGCAGCCATCGATGTATTTTTTTATTAATAATGATCAAAACATTACATTTCTTGGGCACACTAGCCTTTTAATAATTGTTTGGGCACTCTGGCCTCTCAGCATTGTAACATACATTATTTAAAATGGGGGTTCAAACCCGGGGTGTTACATAGAGTACTACCAAAATTAAACATAGGAAGTGGTACTCTTGAAGTGTGAGTTCAGAGAAATGTATGTACAATTCACAAGTGAACGAGATCTCTTTACCGCTCACATAGTTGATTTCCAAGAAGATACCCTCATGGGGCTGGAAACCTGTAAATACATGCAACAATGAGATGAAAAGGAACATCAAGCCTTAGAATGGATAGACTACATCAATGCAGTGCAGAAGGGCCGAGATATAGAAGAGCATGGAATTTGAGTGTTGATGCATAACACCATCGCCCGAATAAGGAAGGAAGATGAACACTAGGTAAGCATGGTCTAGGAAACTCAGCGGAAAATGAAGGAAAGATGGGGTGACTATGAGAAACGTTGGGAGAAAATCAGTTAGGAAATGAACAATATCAACTTGCTGGAGTTTGGTCCATCGAAAGGCTTCATCGATTTACGTAACATAGTTGAGCAACATGAAGAGAAAGAATAGGTATGAAAAATGAATATTGTTCATATTTCAAGCATGATCTCGGGTCAAGTGAGGAAGTTCATGGAGCCTCCGATTAAATCGCTTGTATTCTTACAATGCTTGAGTGTCAAACTAATCAAGTACAAGGAACACACAGTTTAAATTAAGGAGTTCCTCTGTTCTCCAATGGATCAACAGAGGTTCCCGTATGAAAATACATGTGAAGATCTCTTCTGCAGACAATCAGAATAAAACAGGAAAAATCCACCTCAGTAAAACCACCAGATGATCAAAAGAGAAGCAAACGAGAACATATAGATAAAGTCTGTCATGTGACATTTTCTTAACATAACACAATTTTAGTATCTATTTTAGTTTAGTTATTTTTAAAAATAAGGGCATCAACCTTGGACAAAGGGTCGATGGTTTTGGAGAGAAAGATTTTTCTTGAATTTTGTAAGAGAACTATTTATGTGCAAGTTTTTTGATTAAGAAGTTTCTTTTAGAACCAAAGACACTTTGTTCATATGAGGCGTGAATTTCTTTGGACTGAGGGGGATTATCTCTGTCTTTGGATTCAATATTTTTTTTTGTATTGAGTAAGAGTTGTTGTATTTTTTATTCAAAGCTATCTTGTAATGTTGTAATAGTTCTTTTATTCTAGTTGATGAATAGAAATCGATTGTGTTAACTTGTGATGGATAATAGAGCATTGAAAATTATTTTTTCTTACACTAATTTCATGTCACGTATATATTTTCTTTCTGTAACTGTTATCTAAGACAATGTTGAATGTCTACTAATCAAAATGGTATTAATTCTAGTTTGAAGTAGTTTAGATCTTCTTCATTTGCATGCTAAGGTATAAAGGTTATCCTGCAACCCAACCTTCCCTCAACACATAATTAGCTTCCCTCTGTCATCTAGTTTAAAGCGCTATCTTTCTTTGGTTATAAACGTTAAAAAAAAAATAACCAAAAAGAGAACTGCATAGCCCGAGGAAAGGTTTAACAAAAAATACATATCTGTCAATCACGATTAAAGCCCATCGATAATTCCAGCCATATCACGAATAATGAGAACCTTACCTCTCTTCAAACGCTTACAAGTGAATTGGTCCTCTTAAGAAGGTTTGGTTCCTGCTGTTGAGTTAAAGGGATATCGGACCCCTCAACAGAACCCTCTTAGGCGCTCTCTTTTCTTGTGGAAAAATTCATCCCCCATCTTTGTCCATATTTCCAGTGGCTAGTATCACTTTTATTTATTTAAAAACAAAAAAAATACATTCGCATATTACATCGCTTGGCCATAGCCACATTCATATCTGCATTATGCATAAATTAAATCGGGGATTATAGTGGGGATGTTACAATCAAGCTTTGGGTGGATGAGGAGGTTACATGGAATCACCTTAAGGTTCTAGGTGGACCTAGAGTGCCATATTATCCATGTCATTTTATTAGGTTGCTACATTAGCAAGATGACGGTTTATGTTTTTTGTTTTAAGAAAAAATGATGTCTAGAGCCAAAATGTTATTTTGGCCATAACAAAAGCATGTTAACCCCAAACTAGATGAAATTTTGGTATTAATTCAATAATGTCTAGGCCTACATAATTTATTGTTAGGGCCATTGGCCAATTATGCACCAATTTTCTAAGAATTGCCAATTAGGTGTTTTTGAAGAACAAGGTGGCACTCTCTGACAACAAACCTGTTATTGACGAAACTTTTAGAATAAGTCTAGGAGGCATACCTAAGAATATCTAGTTAAGTAATTGGTCACATTCCAAGGGTTTGGCATGGGGAAGGAGAAACATGCCAAATTCCACTATTCCAGGCCACTTTTTGGAGATTTTTTAGATTTTTAAAGGAAAAGGGACCCTAGATCACAAATATGAAAAAACCATATTACTCAATGTTTTACCTCATAAATTGAAACAAATTTTCTATATCTTATTTGTTTTGGAGATAGCTAGTTTGTCTAAAAATACCAAGTCTGGGGAGAAAGGGAAAAATGAAAAAGTTGACATTTTTCAATCACTGCAGATTTTGAATAGAGCAACATATTCACAATATGAAGGTTTTGATGTTCCCACCATCATTAGTTTTAGCAGTTCCGAATATAAATTTTTCCTTGGTTCCTAATATATTTTCTTCTACAAGTGGCAGAACATGGCCTCTCAGCTAAATTGCACTAGTGAAGAAAATGCAAAATTGCACAGAAGTGGCATATTTAGAGAGCCATAGTTTTTGTTCAAATATTTGAGTAGTAGAAATATAAGGAAATAATAAAAAAAAATGATTGGTGACCTTAAAAGGAAAAAAATATACATGTTTTTCCATAATTGCAGAATGATTCCTATCTAACAATGAATTGTGAGGGGCCTTAATATTAGTTTGGGAAATGAAGAGACATAGTCTAATGGGCATAGAAACATAATAGAGATAATAGAGCTAATAAAGACCATTAAGAACTTAAAAATGTAAGTACAAAGCTACAGAGCTTATAATAAGAGAATAATCAAAGTTCAAGAGGAGGAAAATAATATAAATACTCAACTACTACATAGTATGAACCAATTGCAAAGGCAAGTGAGAGTTGGATCAAGTTCAATAGATGAGAAAGAAGAGATACCTCATGCTAGAAGGGAGAAATACAGAGGATATAGGCATTCAAGGAGTGTTAGCAGGACTCATAGACCACATTACTCACCTGCTTATTTATCCAGGAAGGAAGATTCATATGAAGAATCATAAAGCATCATATAGTGATCCAAAAATGGAAGGATTAATTAACAAATTGGCTTAATTTGATGCTCATAAATGATTAAAGAGCTCAACCATTAATAACCATGCTGCAAATAAGATAAGTGAAAAACAACAAGAATGAGACAAAGACAAAAAGAACTTGATAACGAAGTTCATCAATATGTGGCTACGTCTTTGGGCTTGCTTCCAAGTGGAGGACCTCTTTATTGATCTTCAAATTCTCAAGTTCTCTTTACAATGGCTCCTTTTTGTTACAAACAAGCTTCATATCTATTGTACAAGACCTCCTTGTGCAGATGCACACATGCCTCAATAAAATCCTCTCAAAACATGAAAACAATCCCCTCAAAGCCCCCTTCCACCCCATACATTTTACATTGCATTTGATATAGTATAAAGTGGGTTTTAAAACCCAAGATTTAATGTTGGCGCATTGGTCAAAGGTCCTTTCCCAAATCTTTTCTCTAACAATAGGTCATGGGTTCGAATCCCATGAGCCCCAAAACTTTTAAACTACCATCCAATGATAGAGTGCCATGTGGAAACCCACGTCTAGGCCATGTGGCACCTCTTCATTTACTTGAAAAGTGCCACTTGTCAACATCTGAGTGGATCTGTCGTATGCCCAGTCAAACTGCTGTTGTGCCGCCACATGTCTCAATCCTACATCATCATGATGACATAAGCATGATGTCATGCTGACACCAACATTGACATTTTGCCTATTGACTTGTTGACTTTTTACCTATTTCTGTTCTAAGACTTTTGCGACCATTGTTTTGATCAGAGAGTTCTTTCGGATTCATCGCATAGGTTTTTTGATTTTCGACGTTTCGGACCAAACTAGTGTGGTCCATCATCAGGAAAGCGTTTGTCGGTACAAGACACTTTCCTGATTATGGACCACACTAGTTTGGTCCGAAACATTGAAAATCAAAAAACCTATGCGATGAATCCGAAAGAACTCTCTGACTTTTTACCTGTTTGGGAAAACAATCTGAGTGTGATAACTCTCGCATACAACGCTCATTTGAGAAATTAAATATATGGATGGAATCAACACAATGAGACGTTCACCATGGAATTGGTTTCATTCAATTCCGAGAACTTTCATTTTTGAGCATTTTTTAGACCCGGGGAGCCTTCTGGATCATTCCTCCCCACTTGGAAGCTTTTGGACCACCAAAAGTCTGGTATCAGTTGGTAAATAAGTGAGGATAGTGTGTCCTCACCTTTCTAGTCTCCATCCACTTGGCCTGACTTGGATTTGTGCCCTTCATTCCCACTCGAAGATACTCCACATCGCCCATGTGAGAAGTACAAACTCTTTTGTCCAAAATGGTGCCTTCCTACAACTCGTTCATATATTCAAGAGAAAAGTATTATATGGTAGGAATATGAAAAATTCTCTCCTTGATCCTTGATCATTGGATTCTCATACAACAACAAGTTTTCCAAATTTACAGCTGAATAAATTTGCATATATGGAGGCAATTCTAACTGGAAAGTATTAGTACCAATCTTGTCTAAAATTTTGAAAGGACCATAACGAATTGGCTTAAGATTTTTACCTTCTCCTTGAATCCTTTCCTTGATGATACATAGCTAGAATTTATCTCCTACTTTGAACTAATGATCAACTCGATGCATATCATTCCTTGCCTTGTACTTGGCTTGGCTTTTCTCCAACTATTCTTGTACCGCCTGATGAATCAACTGGATCCATTCAATGAGCTTTGTAGCCCTATCTACATCACTGTGTCCTTCTACTGTAATGTCTTTCCCAAAGACAAAATCCAAAGGAGACTTTGGCAAGTACCCCAAACAAGTTTCAAATGGATTCCTTTGAGTAGAAGAATTCTCTTGGCTCGATTATACGCATGTTGCACATAACACAAATGTTCATCCAAAAGATTAGGATGTTTTTTGCAATATGCCCTAAGTAGATGCACTATTGTCCTATTCACCACCTCTGTCTGCCTGTCCATCTGTGGATGAAATTCTATGCTCTTCTTTAACCCGATGTCCACAAGTTCCCACAATATTGGCCAAAATTTCCCCATAAATCTGGAGTCTCGATCAGATACAATAGAAGTATGTCACCCAAAATGAACCCATACATTTTCAAAGAATATTTGAGTTGTTTGTTCAGTTGTGACTTTCTTTTTACAAGGAATTAGAACACACATATTGTTGAACCTGTCCGCAACTACATACAGGTAATCATGACCTTTTCTAGACATAGGCAACCCCCCCACAAAATCCTTAGATACACTTTCCCATTATTTAGAAGGAATAGGAAGTGGAGTGTACAATCCATGCTTTTTGTTAGTTGGTTTTCTTATTGCACACATATTACATCCTTTTACATACTTAGACACATTTTAATGCATTCAAGGCGAATAACAAAATCTTTGTAACTGAGCATCTATTTTTTCTTCACCAAAATGTCCTACTATATGAGAAGTATATGCCTCCCAGATGACATGGACTCTTTCACTTTCTGGAATACATAATTTTCCCAAATGATACAAAAGTTTGTCTTTAATATGATAATTCAATTCTTCTGCTCTTTTACCATGACTTAAAGTTGCATAGACTTCCTTAAAATATTTATCCTCAGCATATTGTTCAATGTAACTTTCATGAGTAACTGAATTGTGCTTAAGGATTGTAGAAATTGTACTAGGAGCCCTGGATAACATATCAACAACTTTATTATGAATGCCCTTTTTATATCTGATGACCAAGTGAAATTTCTATAAAAACCCCATCCATCTAAAATGCCTTGATTGTTGAAGCTTAGTTTATGATTGTAGATACTGTAATGGTTGATGATCAATATGTATTATTGTTTCTTTTCCCATTAAGTAATGTTTCCACTTTTTAACACTTTGTACTAGAGCATACAATTCTTTATCATAGGTTGGATAGTTAATTGTTGTTGTAGTGAAGGTCTCAGAATGATAGCATATGGGTTTTCTGTGTTGTATCAACACTGCCCCCATGGCATAGTCACTTGCATCGGTTTCAATTTCAAAATACTACTGGAGATCTAATAATGCCAAAACAGAAGTTGTACTAATATTTACTTTCAAAGTATCGAAATCCTTATGTTGACTTCCTCCCCACTGGAATCCTCTTTTCACACTTTTCAAAGCATGTAAAGGTGCTGTAATCAGAGAGAAGTTTACGATAAACTTCCTCCAATACCATGTTGCCCCCATGAAGCTTCTTACTTCAATTACATTTGTAGGCTTTGGCCAATTTACAATAACCTCAACTTTAGAGGGATCAATCTTAAGCTTTCCACCCCCTACAATGTAACCCAAATATACAAGAGATGTTTTGCCAAATTCACATTTTGACAACTTTACAAAAAGTTTCTCTCTTTACAACACTAAAAGTATCTTCCTAACATGCTGGACATGCTCTTCCCCGTTCCTACTGAAAATGAGAATATCATCTAAGTATAATATTAGAAACTCATCAATGAATGGCCTGAATACATCATTCATAACCCACATGAAAGTAACAGGTGCATTAGTAAGCCAAAATGGCATCACTAACCATTCAAACAATCCCTGCTTTTTTTTTAAAACAATTTTCCATATATCCTGTTCAGCAACCCTGATCTGATGGTAACCACTTCTTAAGTCTAACTTATTAAAATAAACTGCATGTTTCAGTTGATCTAATAAATCATCAATGTGAGGCAAAGGGTAACAATTTTTTACCATAATTTTTTTCAAGTCTCGAAAATCCACGCACATGTGCCATGTGCCATATTTATTTGGAACAAGGATGATAGGTGACCCACATGGAGAAGCACTTGGTCTGATGACCCCCTGTTCAACCAGCTCTTGTACATATTTCTCTTTCTCTGCATTTTCCAAAACTGATAACCTATACATGCCAATGTTAGGAAGAGGAACATCCTACTGCAATTGTATCTCATGTTCAACTTGTTTCTTTGGAGGTAATCCTTTCGGGACTTGAAATAACTCATCATAGTAAAAAACAATTCTAACTAAATCATGTTTTAACTTTGTATCACAATATTTGAAAGTATCAATTCCGACAGTGTTTTTAGCTTTTGCAACCATTACGAGATATCTCTTACTGACATTTACAATCCTCTTCATTTGTTCTGAGTTGATTAGTGATAGATTCAATTTATTATGATGACCCCTTACAATATATTCTTCCATATTTAGTTAATTGATACTTATTGTCTTCACAATAGAATATTTATTTTCTATCATACAAATATGGACTCCCAAGTACAATACCACATATATGTAGTGGAACCACATCCAACTCAACCTCATCTATAAACTGAGAATTAATAGAAAAATTTAGGACACATTGTCTATCCACTTGCAATTGATTATAATTATGAACCCATCCTAAAAAATATGGTTTCTTATGAGGTTTAGTGATTAATCCCAAATTTTTAACTATTGCCTCTCATATCAAATTTACTTGTGAGCCATTGTAAAATAGAGTATCAATTTTTGTATGTTTGGAGATTACTCTTATATGAAAAAGTTCTGTTCATTTGACCTCATCAACTTCATTATGAACTTTTAAAGACTAAATTGAAGAACTTGTACTAGCTTCATAATTTTTACCCTTGATTCCTGTGACTGTGACCTTTGTCTCATCTCCCGAATCTAACTCCAAATCGGTTTGAGCTGTTGCAATTGTCTTTGGTTTTCCTTTATTCCTAAACTTTGTTGGTTTCAAATCTGGGTGAAGGATCCAACAACAATCCACACTATGGCCTTCTTTCTTACAATGAGTACATGTAGGTTTTTTCCTTCTTCACTATATTAGCTTTCTTCCCTTTGAACTTCTCTTTACCCTTCCCTTTAAACTTTCTTTCAATAAGTTTAATTGGTTTTACAAAATCAACATTTACATTCTTGCCTCTAGATTCAAGATGAGTCGCTTGCACACACACCTCATCTAAACTAGTTGGATTAAACATAAGAATGGTAGGACTTAAATAAATATGCAAACTACCTATATAGTTAAGCAATGTCTCTTGAGTATCCAATGGTATTTCCAAAAATAAAGATCTTTTCCAAAACTCTTGTGTATAACTTTGAATGGTTTGTCCTTTTAACTATCTAAATTTCTGCCATGACATAATAGCTTGTTGCATGCAAGCTAGAGGATAAAATTTCTTTCGTAAAGAGGATGTAAAATAAATCCATGAAGAGAGAGAGTCTTACCAAACTTATTAAGATCTTGTTTTGTCCTGCTTTCCTACCACACAAGGGCGGTTGCTCCCATATTGAGACTAGCAAGTTGGATCATAGTCTCCTCATCTATGATTTTTTGTATCCTGTAATACACTTCAATTTGTCTTATCCAATTATCTAACTTTTCTTCATTTATTTCTCCATCATACAAAGGCAACTCAAACTTAACGTCAAGTTTTAACAAAGGCATATTAGACTTATGCTTTTTTTTTTTTTTTTGTATGGTAGATGCTGTAGAATGAGAACTAGCATTTGAAGTAGAACTTGAAAAAGAAGGAGAAGATGGTGGTGAAGGTGGTGTAGGAGGAGGCTTTGAAGATTCTCCTTTCCCTTCACTTTTACCCTGCATTAAAATCTCTCCCAAAGTTGGTTTCTTTCTCTCCAAGAAATCATCATACAACACTTTGACCATTTTTGACATGGAGAAAAGTGCATCTTCAAGCTTCTTGGTTCTTGGAGAAAGTTATCCTTTTGAAGCTATTCTTTTCTTCCTCAACAATCGTTCTATCTAGGGAATGAATTCATCCAATGATCCTTCTCCTCTACGAGATTTGGATCTTGTGAGAATCAAATCCTGCACTTGTTAAACCTTCCAAAACAACCAAAAGCTCTGATACCAAAATACTTGATCCAAAAATGGAAGGATTAATTAAAAAATTGACTTAATTAGATGCTCATAAATGATTAAAGAGTTTAGCCATTAATAACCATGCTGCAAATAAGAGAAGTGAATAGAAACAAGAATGATACAAAGACAACAAGAACTTGATAACAAAGTTCACCAATATGTGGTACGTCTCTGGGCCCGCTTCCAAGTGGAGGACCTCTTTATTGATATTCAAATGCTCAAGTTATCTTTACAATGGCTCCTTGCTATTACAAACAGGATTCAAATCTGTCGTACAAGACCTCCTTGTGCAGATCCACACATGCCTCATTAAACGCCTCTCAAAACATGACAAAGTGCCCCTCAAAACATGAGAAATGGGCTCAAAACTCCAACTCTTCTTTACATTCCCTGCATACAATGTACCCTCTCAAGCTCAATAAGCCTAGTTTATATATATTTTTAGGCTCATATTAGGAATCACATCTTCGCACAAATATCTGGCCTCTTTTTGGGATCAAATCCCCCTTCAAATGGCCAAAAAATCCTCAAAAATGCCCAATTTGGGCCAAACTATAGGAAAAAACACCCACATGTGCATAAAAATAAAAAAATAGTCCCTAGGGCTGGGCGCGCGCTCCAATTTAAGGTCACATGACAACATAGGTGGCTAAGCTCTAGCCCAAAGGGCTGCACGCTGGCCCTTTTCCAAATATATAGGTCACATGTTGTAATGGTATAGGACCACAGCCTTGGGGTGTGCCTAAACTCATGGTTCCAACCCTCGCAAAGTTTGGTGGAACGATGCTAAATAGGCGCGCTGGTGGTTATGTTTATGGCGCCCATACCCTATTCACTGTGGTTATAAGTAACAAAGAAACTATGGGATGGGGCTTAGCCCCAGCCCCCTTCCGCCCCATACATTTTACATTGCATTTGATATACTATGAAGTGGGTTTTAAAACCCAAGCTTTAATGTTTTCACTTTGGTCAAAGGTCCTTTCCCAAAGCATTACTCTAACAATAGGTCATGGGTTCGAATCCCATGAGCCCTAAAACTTTTAAATTACCATCCAATGATAAAATTCCACGTGGCATCCCACGTCTGGGCCACGTGGCACCTTTTCATTTACCTAAAAAGTGCCACTTGTCAACATCTAAGTGGATATGTCTTCTTCCCAATCAAACTACTGTTGTGCCACGACATTTCTCAATGATACGTCATCATGATGACATCATGTTGACGTTGGCATTGACTTTTTTCCTATTGACTTTTTACCTATTTGGGAAAACGGTCAGAGTGTGATAACTCTCGCATGAAATGCCCATTTGAGAAAGTAAATATATGACCAGAATCAATGCGACGATCCGATCGTAATGGAATTGGTTTCATTCAAGTTTGAGAACTTTCATTTTTGAGCATTTTCAGGACCTAGGGAGCCTCCTGGATCACATAGGTATCTCCTCTCAAGCATCAAAGTAGATGTCATGAATTTGATAATTTTCAAGGAGAACTCAATAATATTAAGCCACCATTTTTTTATGGATAAAATAAGAAGAGAGAATATGATACATCTTAGCTACTTCGAATTAGAAGGTATTTTCAACTACATAATTATTCCTCCAACTTGGAATCTAGGATTTCCATATACCAATTCCAAGGAAAGATTTCTATGTGGTGGGACCAACTTAAGCAGGTCAAGCACATCAATGAAAATAAGATCACTTGGAAGCAATCCAAGAAATATTTCTATAATCATTATCTTTCAAAGGGTTACTATGAAAAAATGATGTAATCAAGATAGGGAATATGACTATGGATGAGTAAGAGAGGAAGTTCTTGGAGCTGTTGAGATATGTGGGTTTTATAAATATGAGAAGGTTAAAATATAGATATTATTGAGTGGAATTCCATCATTCTATAAGGATAAAATGTGATTTGATGAACCCAATACTCTAGAAGAGACCATAAGAAAGGATACATACATATATGAGTAGAGTAAAGGAAGTGCAACATTCCATAAGTCATGGGAAGACAAGAAGAAGGAAAAAATGGAACAAAGGATGAAAGATTTCAAACCTCAATCTTTCAAGATTATCCCTAATATATATCGACAAAGCCAGACAACTCAAAGTGATTCAAAGATGGAAACATCCTCACGGAAAATACCAATACCACCAATCAAATGTTGGGGATGTAAAGGAGAGAACTTGTAGAGAGATTTCCCTCATAAATAAGACAAAATGAGTAGTATTCACAACCTTCAAAAATTCTCTACAGTTGAATACATGGAAATAAATATTCCATGGATATATGTATCCTTGGAAGATCGATAGAAAAAACATCAATCCCACATGATTGAGGTGGAAGGTAAGATTACCAATTAGCTTGTTGTTATTTTAATTGATTCAGGAACAAGCCATAGCTACATTGATCCTAAATTAGTGGATATATTTCATTTCAAATAGAGAAATCTTGAAAGATCATGGTTGGTTCATCTAGACGCTTGAACTAAAATAAGGATCAATGAGATTTTCAGAAGTTGTCCAATAGACCTAAATAGAGTAAATACAATTGCTAATATGAATATCATTCATTGGTATCTTATGATATTCTAATTGAAATGTACTGGTTGGAAAAACATCATGTTATCCTAGATTTCTGTAACAAGGCATTTACATGTCTTGATGACAAAGGAAACAAAGCTTAGTGAAAGGGATTCTAAGACCCATTTCTAAAAGGGATATTTCAACCTTACATCTAAAGAGATGTTTCAGAAAATGATGTCAATTATTTGCAACTCATGTGGAAGAGCCAACCAAGAATAAGAGTCCAAATATTGAATATTTGGCAGTGTTATAATAATTTGACAATGTATTTGTGGAGATTCCAAGTTTTCCACCCAAGAGACACATATACTTATCTATTGATTTAATGCTTGGAGATGCCCCGGTATCCACAATTCCTTACAAGATAAGCACATCAGAGTTGAAAGAATTACAAATGTAGCTGGAAGAGTTGCTGGAGAAAGGGTATATATTATCAAGTGTCTCACCTTGGGGAGCGCTAGTAATTTTTGTTAAAATGAAGAATAGGAACTTGAGGCAGTGCATTGATTTTATGCATCTAAATAAATATATTGTGAAGAACAAATACCCTACTCCTAGGATTGATGATCTGTTTGATCAACTAAAAGGAGAAAATATATTTTCCAAGATAGATCTAAGATCAGGATACCATCAAGTGATAATCTAGGATGAAGATACCAATAAGGCAACTTTTAAAAACATATATGGGAATTATGAATTGTATTTGTGTCATTTGGATTAACAAATATACCCATTGTCTTTATGTTTTTAATGAATAGTATTTTTAGAAATTACTTGGATAAGTTTGTGATAGAATTCTTGGGTGAAATAATTATATATTCCAAGTCAAAGGAAGAGCATTAAAAATACTTGAGCATAGTGTTATAGGTTTTAAGAGTGCATCAACTATATGCTAAGATGAGAAAATGTTCATTTTACAAAAAGTAGATCCAATACTTATGGAATATCATTTCAAAAGAAGGCATGGTAGTGGATTTAGAGAAGATTGAATCCATTAGAGGATGTCCAACACTAAGAAAGGTTATAGAGGTCGAATCATTCATGGGATTAGCTAGATACTAGAAGAGATTTGTTAGTGGATTTTGAAAGATTGCACATCCCATCATTTATTTGTAGAAGAAGGGGATAAAGTTTGAATGAACCTTAAAGTATGAAGAAAGTTTTCAACTTTTGAAGGAATTGTTAACAAGTGCACCAATATTGAATATTATTGATCCAAATGAGAGCTTTGTTGTGTGCATAGATGCATGCAAGGAAGGACTTTGTGGATTCCTTAAAAAAATGGGCATGCGATATTTTATGAGTCAAAGAAATTGAAAGAGCATGAGAGGAACTATGCCACACATGACTTAGAGTGGGTTTCCATAGTTCATTCCTTTAATATGTGGAGGCATTATCTAATGGAAAAAAACTTAAGCTAAGGATAGAACATAATGGTTTGAAATATTTATTTTAGCAACCAACATTAAATGTACAAGTTATATGATTGGAGTTTCTCAACAAATAAAACATATTAAAAGTAAAGAGAATAAAGTGGTTGATAAACTTAGTAGGAGAGTTTAGGAGTTGTATGTTACAACCATTAGCATGTACATGATGTAACAAAATACCATCTTTATACATAAATTAAGGAAAGTATACATCAAGGTAAATTACAAAAGAAATATAAATACTATTAGATGAAAGACCATGAGATACTATTGTATAGGAATAGAGTTATGTTCCTAATTATTAGGAGTTAAGAAATTTTGTGTTAAAAGAAATGTATGATGTTTCAGACACCCAATATATGAGAACATAATTGTAATAATAAGAGGTCAACATTTTTGGTCATACATGAAAACAATTGTTTTGGCCATACATGAAAACAAATGTGGTTGAATACATAGCTAGATGCATAGAGTGTCAAAAAGTAAAGATTGAGCATAAACAACCAATCAAATTTCTACAACCATTTCCCAATTCTAAGTAGAAATACCCAAGGAGCCAATAATTACATAAAACAGTCTATATATTATCATTTAATGTCTTTTAATATGTTGTTGAGCTTTGAATTGTTGAACTCCATGACATATAACCCATGTTTCAAGTTCTCTCGAGATAAATATATAAATATATAAAGGTACTGAAAATATATTAAATGTAGCGGATCCATCTCATCGAAACATGGAATGGTGTAATTGTCCTCACATTGAGAAATTGTCCTCACATTCTATCATTATAGAAAAGATAGAAAATGGAAGGTATTGACTAGAATTTTAAGGTCGATAAACATATATCTATGTTTTGTTTTGTTATTTTTGTACTATGGAGGTCAAAGGAGAAGAGAGTATAACAGGCATGACACAATAGATCATTAGAGTCTCGGTCCAAATATATATTAAGAATTCTCTCAAATTACGAGAAATGATGTCGGCAATGATATTGACGAGAGGCTTGCTGCTGCGAATTCCTATGAAGTTGAGAGATGGTCTATGATATAGGACGTGGGATGAAGCTTCATTGTATTTGTAGGGCGTTGATGAAGTGCAACGATTGAAAGAAAGTTTGGAAATCCTATCTTGGACGGAAAATGATAATGATGATGATCTATCAATAGAAGCGATCTACTGGTTCATTCCCAAAATGTTCTGTAGATTTCCATGGCTAGATTTAAGGATGATTTCCATAATATTTTGTTCGACATAGTGAAATGTTTTACCCAGAGCGGCTTTTAACAAATGATACAAGAACCAATTTCTAGGGTTTCGTTTTGTTCTTGTCATCATGAATATTTTCTAGACGTTGCATCCATTAACTCTAGTGAAGGAGAAGACGATCGCGACGGGGAAGTATGGCTTGAACAGATCTAACGGTTGGATGAATCAGTTGTGTGATGCCAGTGTAATGGTTGTTGCAAGTGTAATGGTTGAATCTGAAGAGAGAAGAGCGTTAAATTTGATTGGAAATGGATTATTTGAGATGACGAGGAGCAGGTAGCGCTCAAGTTCCAATCTCAACTAATGGTGACAAAGTTGAACCAAATCAATGGTGATAATGAGAAGAAAGGGGATGTTGACACCATGCCTACCGACATGACGCATCGCTAGCTCAGACATCCGAAGCAGTCGAGTCGACGCACTATGAATGCAGAGCGAATGCAGAGCAAGAAGAGTTAGAAAATTACTCTTGCACGGTTGCATGACATGGGAGTCATAGTGTGGATAACCTAGCCTGAGAGGGGGAATGTTTTCAGTCTGGATGAAATGAGGTCTCCTAGTAGTGGTCGTCAGGGCCAAGTGGCCAAATTTGTATGCAGGTTTGTTGGTGTAGATGGGTGCTCCCATCATTCTCCTTTGTCTCTTTTGTTATACCATTGTTACTGGTGGCGGTGCAATTGATATGGAGATTAACAAATATTTAAGACAACACGCTCTCCCAACTGGTGAAAGTGCATATTTTCGAGTGCATATAATTATAGGGGGTATTGTTCATTCTTTTGCAAACTTTGTATGGGATATTGTTGTCGTAAAGATAAATGAAGTTAACTTGAATATGGATGAAACAGTGAAAAAAAATCCATGGCTGCTCTCTCTAGTGCTCAGGAAGAATTTCTAATGGTGCTGAGGTTCCAAGAGATGCTAGAGAACCATTTCTCTTCCTAGATTGATAGTGATTTCAAGGATGTGATTTCAAGGATGCACTAGATCAGAAGGATGATTGATGAAGCATCAACTGAGGCTTGAGGAATGGAGAAGTCTCGTTGAAGAGTACAGAAAAGTTGAGCTCAACATTTCAGGCATATATATATATATATATATATATATATATATATATGAATATAAAGATTAACAAATATTTAAGACAACACACTCTCCCAACTGGTGAAAGTACATCTTTTAGAGTGCATATAATTATAGGGGGTATTGTTGATTGTTTTGCAAACTTTGTATGGGATATTGTTGTCTTAAAGATAAATGTAGTTAACTTGAATATGGATGAAACAGTGAAAAACAATTCATGGCTGCTTTCTCGTGCTCACGAAGAATTTCTAATGGCACTGAGGTTCCAAGAGATGCTAGAGAACCATTTCTCTTCCTAGATTGATAGTGATTTCAAGGATGCAATAGAGGAGTTTGATAAAGTAGCAATGAGACTTGAGGAATGGAGAAGTCTCATTGAGGAGTATAGAAAACTTGAGCTCGCGCATATATATATATATATATGTTAATTTTTATTCTACGTGGATTAGCAGAGATAAGTTATTTGTTAATGGTGAAACCTGTTCATATCACCCAAGAAGTGCCTCCTCACAATGCAAATATGTAATAAAGAAGATTTAGTATAGTTAGTGTGTTCAATTTCATTTGAAGTTTGGAGAACTTTGGTAAGAAGGGTAAACACATCTTTTGAAAAATTGATGTTACAAGAGTACCAAATGGAATTGTTATTGTTTGGGATAATTAGTGTTAAGTGAGAGCTTGGCATGGTCTCCTCACATCATAGCTGAAGTTGTATTTGTCATTGATTGGTAAAATAAATGTGTAATGCAGTATAAGAATGGTCTTCAAGTCATGGTCAAGTTTATAGTTGATATTATTAAGGTGATAAGTTAAAAGTTAAATTATTAATGTAAAGTGTTGAAGTCCTCAAGCCTTTTAATTTTAATGTAAGAAGTTTAGGTCAAAGTCAATCATTAAATGTATCATTAATTGTATTGGAACGAAGATGAAGAAGGGTGCATGATCGGTGTTACCCGACACCTCAATTCATATTTATGATGAAATATTAAGATGCCTTGAAAAAAATAGAGAGTATGTGTTATAGAATTATTAACTCCCTAACCCTTGGGACAACATCTCCTAGAGGTCCCCTACCCAATTCACTCATCTTTCATCATCTTCCCACTGAGTTTCTAACCTAATCACTCTTAGGTCTCCCTTGTCATTCCTTAAACCTACGATAGAAGGTGTTGGTCACCCTTTCTGGACTGTCAAGTCACGATCGGGCCGCTTGCTCTATCTGTGTACTTAGGTCACGATGAGCCTAGAAGCTCCCTTTTTTGGACTTGGTTGTGATGGATAGGACCTCACTCTAATTTATCAGGGTTTATTCTTGAGAAGGATTCTAGTATAATCCCGAAGATCTTATCCCATTAACCATAAGGACTTATATCTAAAGCCCTACAAGAACCAATCCATTTCCATGGGAAAAGGGAAGAAAGAACTAGCAAAGTTACTCTGACGATTTGGTGGCAAGGCATGGGAAATGAGCTTGGAAGANTGTTCCTGTAAGTTTGTGTGTTCTTTGGTAGAGAAATGAAATATTTGTAGATCATGACATATTATCATATCTGGAAGAATCCTTTGCTCATATCTCTGTTCCTATCTTAGGTATAGGAAGAACCTAAGGGAGCTCAACTCCTGCAGGGTATAAAATCTCTACAACGGACTCGACACCATACTAGAGAAATTTCCTTTAATGTGCTTTTCTTCCTTCTTTACATGCTTTCTTTCTGATACTTTTACCCATTAAAACCACTATCTTGGATCTGATAGATCTCATCCCAGATCTAACTTTTTCTTTATCCTCTAATTCGGTTGTGACTTCTCCGACCACACAGAGTGATCAAAGCCTTCTTGGTTGCGGGTTCCCACCTTTGTAGCAATGACCATCTCTTCTCCCAAGTCTAACAGGGGTGACCACACTATTCGGTCGCATTGTCACATTGTCTCCCTCTACAGGGAGTGACCGACCCATTAAAATTGTTTTTTTGAAGAGTTATCCTTCAAAAAACTCAGCGAGACCCTTTTTAGACTGGTTTCCTTCAACACTCCGATCTTATAGTAAGAGTGTCTCTTTGATTTTGCGTCAATTTGTTTTGAAATTTATGCAATTATCTTCTTTTTGTGGCCATCTTATGTGATTGATAGGTACAAATAAGATCACCTAATTTAATCCTTTCAATCCAATAGAAGGTTATCTATAGCTTCATGAGAACATTTTTCTTGCAAAGTCTACCATATAAATCTCTCTTTCATTAGTTTTGAACATTTGTCGTTTCCCAAATCATTTGAGAACTTTTCAAACTTTTGTTTAGACTTAAAATTTGTTGGTGTGCTTTAAATTTGCATGTTCGGTTTTTTCTTCCATCTTTTGCATTCATTTCTAAACATGGTTAATTAGACTAGGTATAGGGCCTTTGGACTAAGATAAGTGAGTAAATTGTCCAAGATTGCAAAAATAAATCATACATTTTTAAAGAGTGCTTAAATACAACTTTTGTATAGGCATAGCTGGGACCCCCCTCTCACACAAGGGTTACATACGAGGTTGTGTGTGGCTGGGAAACGGAGATACCCCTTCGAGGCTTAACCAAACGTAGTAGAACAATAGTATATTGGGGATTCTTCCCAAGAATCGGCTATTTCCATTTGGTCTCAGAACTTCGTAAATCTCGAATCTGTTTGGGTCCTCTAAAGAGTTTTCTAGTCCACTTGTTCTCAGTCCTCTTGATAAATTTCAAACTTGATATCCTGCCCATAGTGTTGGACCCGATTGTCTACTGTACTCGTCCAAAGACTGGCTGGGAGTTGGTGACCTTAGTTGCCATAATATTTAGGGCTCTTACACAAGGTGACGATGAAGGAGAGTCTTCACTATACCTAGATTAGACATTGGTCAAACTCACTTGGGCTCCTTGGAGGGAAACCCATAGATAGATTGTCGGTAAGCTTGCACCAAGGTGTAATTATGTTAAGTAGGCTACTAAAGTAACTAGTCCACCCACTTATCCTCTCCCCTTCTCACATGTTCCCACGATGTTGGATTTCATCACCAACTAGTGAGCTCATGGGGAAAAGGTTTGGTTTTTTTGATTGATTTCTAGATTTTTTTAGCACGTGTTGCTTCTTTTCTTTAGTTGGCTTTAGGAATGTCATTGTTATATCTCTATCCTAGTCAACAAAAATTTTTGTAGTTCTCAGAGGATGCTAGGTTTTCCTCCACTACATTACAAAATTTTACCTCCCAACTCACCCAAAGATCACCTTCGAGAGGAAAACCACTCTAAGGTTGGAAGTGTTGTTACCACCTTACTTGAACACCCAGAAGGATACAAATTTTGAGAGGGATTTGTACTCCTTGCAAATCCACCCTTGAATGAATCTTTCGGTCCCCTCCTTCTTCAGGTAAACTCTATCAGAGAACCTGAACTTGGTACCGATTACCAACGTATCTCTCTTGAACCCTGTGAATATGTTGTGAGAATGGAAACCCAACAGATCTATTTATCAAAGGGTTACATCACACCACTAAGGATTTCGGGTCCATCTGACCCTATGACATGCACCCCTGAACAAACCCACAATATCCTCTCTAGAGTAGATACAATCATATAATCTACTTTCAAACCCTTGCAACCAGATCAATCACATTCTTCTTCACAAACCCCTCACCCCCCATATATGGTATCTCCCATACATTCCAAAATTCTTTCCCCCATTCCTCCTCCATTTAATCTACAACACAACCAGCTTAGCCCAATGTTGCCATGACCCCAAAATAAATAATGAAATATGTATCATATGTCGTCCCCACCATTGTACAACCACCTCCAAGAAAACAACCTTCTACACCCCCCACTAGGGGGAAACCTTGTCTTACCCCATTGTTCTTAGGAGGCGATCCCACCCTCTTTGGAAAACAACCTTCATCGAGAGGATTTCCTCCCCAAGGAAGCCAACTAATTGGTTTTGGCCAACAAATATCCATGAGCCAACCTTTCACT
>SNQJ01S0018202.1:138182-157749 GCA_010110895.2 Picea sitchensis
TTGTTAATGGTGAAACTTGTTCATATCACCCAAGAAGTGCCTCCTCACAACGCACATATGTAATAAAGAAGATTTAGTACAGTGTGTGTTCAATTTCATTTGAAGTTTGGAGAACTTTGGTAAGAAGGGTAAACACATCTTTTGAAAAATTGATGTTACAAGAGTACCAAATGGAATTGTTGTTGTTTGGGATAATTAGTGTTAAGTGAAAGCTTGGCATGGTCTCCTCACATCATAGCTGAAGTTGTATTTGTCATTGATTGGTAAAATAAATGTGTAATGCAGTATAAGAATGGTCTTCAAGTTATGGTCAAGTTTATAGTTGATATTATTAAGGTGATAAGTTAAAAGTTAAATTATTAATGTAAAGTGTTGAAGTCCTCAAGCCTTTTAATTTTAATGTAAGAAGTCTAGGTCAAAGTCAATCATTAAATGTATCATTAATTGTATTGGAATGAAGATGAAGAAGGGTGCATGATCGGTGTTACCCAACACCTCAATTCATATTTATGATGAAATATTAAGATGCCTTGAAAAAAATAGAGAGTATGTGTTATAGAATTATTAACCCCCTAACCCTTGGGACAACATCTCCTAGAGGTCCCCTACCCAATTCACTCATCTTTCATCATCTTCCCACTGAGTTTCTAACCTAATCACTCTTAGGTCTCCCTTGTCATTCCTTAAACCTACGATAGAAGGTGTTGGTCACCCTTTCTAGACTGTCAAGTCACGATCGGGCCGCTTGCTCTATCTGTGTACTTAGGTCACGATGAGCCTAGAAGCTCCCTTTTTTGGACTTGGTTGTGACGGATAGGACCTCACTCTGATTTATTAGGGTTTAGTCTCGAGAAGGATTCTAGTATAATCCCGAAGATCTTATCCCATTAACCATAAGGACTTATATCTAAAGCCCTACAAGAACCAATCCATTTCCATGGGAAAAGGGAAGAAAGAACTAGCAAAGTTACTCTGGTGATTTGGTGGCAAGGCATGGGAAATGAGCTTGGAAGAAATATATCTCTTTAGTTTACACCTGTAAGTTCTAATATTGTTTACTATGTTAATATAAGATATGATGGATGTTTCCCTCTAAATGATTGTTCCTGTAAGTTTGTGTGTTCTTTGGTAGAGAATTGAAATATTTGTAGATCATGACATATTATCATATCTAGAAGAATCCTTTGCTCATATCTATGTTCCTATCTTAGGTATAGGAAGAACCTAAGGGAGCTCAACTCCTGCAGGGTATAAAATCTCTACAACGGACTTGACACCATACTAGAGAAATTTCCTCTAATGTGCTTTTCTTTCTTCTTTACATGCTTTCTTTCTGATACTTTTACCCATTAAAACCACTATCTTGGATTTGATAGATCTCATCCTAGATCTAACTTTTTCTTTATCCTCTAATTCGGTTGTGACTTCTCCGACCACACAGAGTGATCAAAGCCTTCTTGGTTGTGGGTTCCCACCTTTGTAGCAATGACCATCTCTTCTCCCAAGTCTAATAGGGGTGACCACACTATTTGGTCGCATTGTCACATTGTCTCCCTCTACAGGGAGTGACCGACCCCTTAAAATTGTTTTTTTGAAGAGTTATCCTTCAAAAAACTCAGCGAGACCCTTTTTAGACTGGTTTCCTTCAACACTCTGATCTTATAGTAAGAGTGTCTCTTTGATTTTTCATCAATTTGTTTTGAAATTTATGCAATTATCTTCTTTTTGTGGCCATCTTATGTGATTGATAGGTACAAATAAGATCACCTAATTTAATCCTTTCAATCCAATAGAAGGTTATTTATAGCTTCCTGAGAACATTTTTCTTGCAAAGTCTACCATATAGATCTCTCTTTCATTAGTTTTGAACATTTGTCGTTTCCCAAATCATTTGAGAACTTTTCAAACTTTTGTTTAGACTTAAAATTTGTTGGTGTGCTTTAAATTTGCATGTTTGGTTTTTTCTTCCATCTTTTGCATTCATTTCTGAACATGGTTAATTAGACTAGGTATAGGGCCTTTGGACTAAGATAAGTGAGTAAATTGTCCAAGACCGCAAAAATAAACCATACATTTTTAAAGAGTGCTTAAATACAACTTTTGTATAGGCATAGCCGAGACCCCCCTCTCACACAAGGGTTACATATGAGGTTGTGTGTGGCTGGGAAACGGAGATACCCCTTTGAGGCTTAACCAAACGTAGTGAAACAATAGCATATTGGGGATTCTTCCCAAGAATCGGTTATTTCCATTTGGTCTCAGAACTTCGTAAATCTCGAATCTGTTTTGGTCCTCTAAATATTTTTCCAGTCCACTTGTTCTCAGTCCTCTTGATAAATTTCAAACTTGATATCCTGCCCATACTGTTGGACCCGATTGTCCACTGTACTCGTCCAAAGACTGACTGGGAGTTGGTGACCTTAGTTGCCATAATATTTAGGGCTCTTACACAAGGTGAGGATGAAGGAGAGTCTTCATTATACCTAGATTAGACATTGGTCAAACTCACTTGGGCTCCTTGGAGGGAAACCCATAGATAGACTGTCGGTAAGCTTGCACCAAGGTGTAATTATGTTAAGTAGGCTACTAACGTAACTAGTCCACCCACTTATCCTCGCCCCTTCTCATATGTTCCCACGATGTTGGATTTCATCACCAACTAGTGAGCTCATGGGGAGAAGGTTTGGTTTTTTTGATTGATTTCTAGATTTTTTTAGCACGTGTTGCTTCTTTTATTTAGTTGGCTTTAGGAATGTCATTGTTATATCTCTATCCTAGTCAACAAAAAATTTTGTAGTTCTCAGAGGATGCTAGGTTTTCCTCCACTACATTACAAAATTTTACCTCCCAACTCACCCAAAGATCACCTTCGAGAGGAAAACCACTCTAAGGCTGGAAGTGTTGTTACCACCTTACTTGAACACCCAGAAGGATACACATTTTGAGAGGGATTTGTACTCCCTACAAATCCACCCTTGAATGAATCTTTCGGTCCCCTCCTTCTTCAGGTAAACTCTATCGGAGAACCTAAACTTGGTACCGATTACCAACGTCTCTCTCTTGAACCCTGTGAATATTTTGTGAGAATGGAAACCCAACAGATCCATTTATCAAAGGGTTACATCACACCACTAAGGATTTCGGGTCCATCTGACCCTATGTGCACCCCTGAACAAACCCACGATATCCTCTCTAGAGTAGATACAATCATATAATCTACTTTCAAACCCTTGCAACCAGATCAATCACATTCTTCTTCACAAACCCCTCACCCCCCATATATGGTATCTCCCATACATTCCAAAATTCTTTCCCCCATTCCTCCTCCATTTAATCTACAACACAACCAGCTTAGCCCAATGTTGCCATGACCCCAAAATAAATAATGAAATATGTATCATATGTCGTCCCCACCATTGTACAACCACCTCCAAGAAAACAACCTTCTACACCCCCCACTAGGGGGAAACCTTGTCTTACCCCATTGTTCTTAGGAGGCGATCCCACCCTCTTTGGAAAACAACCTTCATCGAGAGGATTTCCTCCCCAAGGAAGCCAACTAATTGGTTTTGGCCAACAAATATCCATGAGCCAACCTTTCACTNATATCCTCTCTAGAGTAGATACAATCATATAATCTACTTTCAAACCCTTGCAACCAGATCAATCACATTCTTCTTCACAAACCCCTCACCCCCCATATATGGTATCTCCCATACATTCCAAAATTCTTTCCCCCATTCCTCCTCCATTTAATCTACAACACAACCAGCTTAGCCCAATGTTGCCATGACCCCAAAATAAATAATGAAATATGTATCATATGTCGTCCCCACCATTGTACAACCACCTCCAAGAAAACAACCTTCTACACCCCCCACTAGGGGGAAACCTTGTCTTACCCCATTGTTCTTAGGAGGCGATCCCACCCTCTTTGGAAAACAACCTTCATCGAGAGGATTTCCTCCCCAAGGAAGCCAACTAATTGGTTTTGGCCAACAAATATCCATGAGCCAACCTTTCACTAGGGGACAACCCTTGTACCTAGGAAAAATTTCCGGTCAACATCATGTCAAGGGGAAACCCTCGAATTCTGGACCCTTTTTAATATGGTAATTTTCTACCATTGAGCCAACCCTTGTCTGGCTAGGGGAAACCACCCACTAGGGGTAAACCCCCAATTTCAAAGCCATATTCACTCTGGGGGCATCAATCAACTGGGGGGAAACCCCCAGCTACTGGACAACACCCATCATGGGGCCCAACTATTCCCTCTACCACTATCCTACTATATAGACACCCATACCCAGGAATAGCTAACATCATATGGAACCAACCTCCACAACAAGGAGGACCCCCTGGAGGACCACCCTATGGTGGAGGACCTCTTGTTGGACCACCCCACGATGGATGGGGACCCCCCTAAGGAGGAGGACCTCTTGTAGGACTACCTTATGGAGGAGGACCCCCTTATGGAGGCAGAGCTCCTAGGGGACCACCTTATGGAGGAGGATGCCTTGGAGGACCACCCTATGATGGAGGACCCCCCGATAGACCACCTTATGTAGGAGGAACTCCATAACAATACCGATATGGAGGAGGACCACACAATCCAGCTCCATAGGTCAACAAACAAATTCCGATTTTGGCAATTTTATATTTTCTTGATATTTCAAGGTTGAATAAATATCCCATATGACATTCCCCTTTCTGCCCCCCCATTATCGCCAAAATCCCTTCCAATATTCCAAATTTTGATGGAAACCCTAGAGAATATCCAAACAATAATGTGATGAGTTTCCACATATGGTGTTGTTCAAACTCCTTGATGGCTGATTCCATCTGATTATGAATTTTCCGGTGAACTCTTACAAGATCTGCAACCAAATGGTATATGGAACTGTTACAAAACTCCTTTGACAAGTTTAATTCCCTTACTATGGAATTTTTGACACACTTCCAATTAACAATCATATATGAAACCAATACTAAGCTTTTAACATTGTTACACCAAATGACCTCCACCCATATCTATGATCATATTCATGAATGGATATGTTGGAGATGACTAATTAAAGCCACAATCTCGGATCGACTATTAGCTTATTGGTTTACCAAGTCTCTTTTTCCACCTATCGCTCGAGATGTCTCCATGGGAGGTGTCATTACAGAGGAACAAGCCATATCTCGTGCCCAATATCTAGACTTAGTATATTCTCAGTTCGACACATTATACGACTTGATTTCCCATGCTCCTCGGCCATTGAACGACCCAACCAAACCATCACCGAGCCCCCATGCCAATGGTATGATTGGTCTTGTTTCTATCGATTCATCTAGTTATATGAATAGGAAACACAACCCATCAAATAAAACCACCAATCCTAGTTCATGTCTTTACAAAAGCACTCCAATGAAGCCCCCTTCCCAAACCTACGAGGTCAAGTCGATGCAGTCCACTGCACCCAAAATCCCACATCCATCCGGAGGAAAAAAAAAGGGTAACAATAATAAGAAAAAGGCAAACTCTTCTGAGCAGTCGGGCCCAAAGACACAAGAAAACAATGCTGAGGGTAAACCTAAACGAAAGGTCAAATATCCCTGCATGATCTGTAAAGAAGATCATTTCACCAAAGATTGTCATTGTCTCGCTGAAATCCATCAATATCTCGAACGAGGCCCATCCTCTTCTACACCTGTAGTGTTAACAAACCCCTCCCCCCCAACAACAAAAAATGGCTATGCAAACACAACCACCCCCACCTAGGGGAAACCTTGAGTCTTCAATCACCAATATATTGATGGTTAAATACATGACGTTATCCACCAAAAGTAATAATTATGACTCTCCGGATGGGAATCCTCCATCAAAATATTCTCCCATTCCAACCCCAACCAATGGCCCTCTCACTCTTGAGAAACCAAGTATAGAACCTACTTTTCTCCCTTCAAAAGGGGTACTTCGTCGTACGACACATAACCCTAATGCTCGAGGAACCCAAAACTATAGTATAGTGGAGGATATTTCTCAAGCCCCATGTGTCATGTGTGCCCTCGAAGTATTTCAGAGTTGTGCAACCCAACAAAAATATTTATTAACAACCATTGGGGGAATTGATCCCTCGGAGTCAAACATTATCTCTTTTAATGTTGAACAAAGTGAACCTCTCCTTGCATACCTACTTTTATTACAAATCATCATCCGTTCACTTAAAAAAATTGGTTTTTTAACTGTGATCGATGAAGGTGTGGCCACTTGCATTATGTCAATGACTTGTTGGAAATATTTGGTCTCTCCATATATTACTATGTCCAAAACCATTTTGAATGTCTTTGATGGACATTTTTTTAAACCACATGGTATATTTCCCTCCCTACCAATCGAACTAGTTGGTAAAACCACCTTCGTCGAAGTAGAAGTAATCGATGCTAATCTCGACTACAAACTCCTTTTAGGTCATACTTGGTTTTATGTATGAAGGTAGTCGAATCCTCTGTCCTTTGAATTATCTTCTTTCCCCACCAAGGAAATATAGTGACGATATACCAACTTGATTATTGTACACCCAACGTGCGAATTAACCCCAACAAAAATTTACCAATCATAGGAAAGTAAACACCCGAATATAAGAGTATAGGTGTAGGCCTCTATCCGACCCTTATGGGAACCTTCCCTTTACCTGCACCTGATACCTCTCAAATTTCTCTAATCAATATGATCTCTAACTTTTGTGGTAAATCCCTTGATTCTTTCTGCCCTTGGGTAATTCCTCACTCTTCCGATATAGAATCCTTCATAGCTACCATGCCTTTATCCCCATCTGAATTATCATATTCAACCATCCAGACAATAGAAGAATCTTCCAACACAAATTATAAACTCCTACTGGATGAGGAGCCAGATTATTTTTCCTCTCCTTATTGGGTTACCCCTGAAAATTTCAAGGATTACTTCCTAGATTTCATCTTCCCATCAGAGGAAGCCATAATGGAAGTCATTTCTCTTCAAGACCAACCCTGGGAAGACCATCACCATCTATCCTCTTTCCTTCCCAATCAAGACAGGATAGAAACACATATTCAAACCCTTGTTTCTACTAATTCCCAAGACCCTTCCTTGTTACCCTCCACGTCATATTCTTCTCCATCATAAGAAAACTTGGGAAATATTTCTAGACTATCTGAATCGATATTTTAGTTAAACCTAGGATCATGGAACAAATTTAGATAGGTGCATATTGCTCTCCTGAAGATATTGAATGTTACACTTCCCTTTTTAAAGAGTTTCATGATATTTTTGTTTGGCCATAAGAATAAATGACAGGAATTGACCCACATATCACTGTTCATGAAATTAAAACATATCTCGGAGCCCTTCCTGTTAAACAATAACTTTGTCCAGTTCACCCATAAAAAAGCTACATCAATTAAGGTCGAAGTTAAAAAATTATTGAACATTGGTTTCATCTATCCCGTGCCCCTTACATAATGGGTCTTCAATATCATACTCGTTGCCAAGAAACAAAACACGATACGAGTATGTGTTGATTATAAGGACCTTAACAAGGCTTGTCCCAAAGACAATTTCCCCACTCCCTTCATCGATCAAACCATCAATGATTGTTTTAGATGTGAATTCTTCTCATTCATGGATGGATTATCTGGTTATAATCAAATTGAAATCATACTGGTGGACCAGCACAAAATTTCCTCTATATTCCCATGGGGCATTTTCTCTTATCAAAAGTTACCCTTTGGTCTAAAAAATGTTGGTGCCACTTTCCAACGGGCCATGTCTTACTCTTTCCATGACATTAAACATATCATGTAGCCTTATCTAGATGACCTACCCTCCATGTCCCTTAAGCGATAAGATCATATTGATCATCTACGACAAATATTTATTCATTGTCGACATCACAACATCCATCTTAACCCACACAAATGCATATTTGTTGTGGAATATGGTCGTCCCCTTAATTTTATCATATCCAGGTTTTAGATCCAAGTGGATCCCCTTAAATTTGAGGCCATTATCAATTTGTCTCCTCTCGTTACTATTAACCAACTTCATAAATTGCAAGGAAAAGCAAATTTCTTATGACAATTCATTGTCAGCTACACATAATTACTAAGGGTTTCATGACATTAATTAAAAAGCGTGTCCCATTCATTTGGGACGAGCAAGCTCAAATTTATTTAGATCGACTACAGAACATTATTACATCCACTTTGCTACTGAAACCCCCAAATTATAATCAATATTTTACCTTGTATCTTGCAACATTTGATACTACTATCATAATAGTCTTAGTCCAAACTAATGAAGACAATAACGAACATGATATTTACTAATTCAGTAAAGCCTTAGTTAGCATTGAACTTCATTATCCTTATGTCGAGAAGTTGGCACTGACAACAATGTTCATTGTCCAATGATTATGACATTACATTCTTCTTCGAACTAGTACAACCATAACTGACACAAATCCTATGTAATATATCTTTTCACATCAGATATTCAGAGGTCGCTACTCAAAATATATTGTCTTGTTACAAGAATTTGACCTCGATGTTTCTACCCACATATCTAGTAAATCCTTAGTCTTTGTAGAATTAATGATCGATATTCCTTGAGTCATTAACGAATCAATGGTCCAAGATTCATTACTCGATGAATCTTTGTTCCTCATCAAATATTTTGACCACCGATATGGATACATCTTCATTTACCTCCAGATCCAACGCTTCCATCCTCAAATTTCCAAAGACGATCATCATCACATACAACATCAATCCTGACACTACCTTATCGTTGGTGATACACTTTTCGGTCATGGGGTAGATATGGTGTTATGCCGATGTGTCATCCACTCAGAAGTAGAAAAAAATCTTATTGACTACCACTCAGGAGTATGTGGCGACCATCTTTTTGGGTTAGCCACTGCCCATAATATCTTACGTGCAGGGTATTTTTGGCCCCTAATATTTAAAGCTTGCATGAATGCAGTCTAAAAATGCCACCCGTGCCATATTTTTTCAAATAAAATAAGTGCACATCCCGCTCCCCTACACCTCTTTGTTGCAGTTGGCCCTTTTTCTAAGTGGGGCATTGATTTTACCACATGTAAACCCTCTTCTTCTAGTGGTCATAATTACATAATTGTGGCCATTGAGTATTTCACCAAATGGGCAGAAGCCATGCCCACATACTTTAATGATGCTAAAAATGAAACATTATTCGTATTCAATCATATTATTGCAAGATTCGGTTTACCCAAGTCTATAGTGACCGATCATGGATCGCATTTTTGTAATATCATGATGACTGAGTTATCTACCCTTTTACATTTTGACCAACAACACTCTTCTCCTTACTATCCACAAGAAAATGGTCAAGTTGAGTCCATTAACAAGGTACTCAAAACAATGCTCCAAAGGATGATTGGAAAACATAAATCCACTTTCCATATGATGTTATTCTCATCCTTATGGGCATATCAAATGAATAGCAAGACTTCCAGAGATTTCACACCCTTTCAAATTGTGTATGGCTTAGAGGCAGTACTATCCATTGAATGTGAAATTCCCTTGCTTAAGCTAGTTGTTGAACTCTTTCTCGATACCTCCACTGAAGAAGAACGACTACTATACTTATATTTCCTTGACGAGATAAGTCGTGAGGCCATCGTGGCTAACGAATTCCACCAAAAATGAGTAAAGTCACAATATGATCATAAAATTCACCCTCGAACTTTTTAAGAAGGTGACTTGGTGTTGTTCTATGGTCAAGACTGTGATAATTGGGTGCAGGAAAATTCAAAATCATGTGGCATGTCCCCTATTTTTTCAAGCATGCTCTTCAAAAAGGAGCCTATGAGTTAGCTAATTACAAAAGAAATATTCTTCTGGAGCCCCATATTGGGATCTACTTGAAAAATTACTATGCATAAGCCTCACATTATCTATTTATTTTGTACCATATGTATTATAGTATGATATGGTTGTTTCTGTCTTCCTTTTATGTGATTGTCTTTATCAATATGATTATCCTACTTAAATGCTTCACCTGCAGATGTCGTCGCTTCCCTCACCCTATTATGGATACATGGATGGAGCTAGTCACACCTCCTAGAATATCGCTTCTGCTGCTTGGGTGATCCTTTCACACACCAATGATATAGTCATATTTATAGGCATCTATCTAGGACCTACAATGAACAATGTTGTAGAATAAAGTGTCATCATTGAACTTATGACCGAAGCATCTTCTTTGGGCATATGTCACCTGATAGTATGCCTAGATTCCTAGCTCGTCATTTCACACCTCAACACGACCTATTCTATTCGACATCCTATCCTTTTTCAGAAATATTTAAGGGTACAAATCTTGGAACAATCATTTGATTTTATCACTTATGAAAATATACAAAGACAATACAATTCCTTAGCTGGATCACTAGAAAATTTGGTGTTGAATTGGCATCTACTTCATTAAAAAGAATTACATTACAACAAACATTGTATAAACCATTTCATCAGATATATATAAGTAGAAATCACAAAGCCATACGTCCATATATATAAAATGTGTTTCCAAAAAATATCCAACACTGGTATAGCATAACAAAATTGGTCTCTCCACCCATATATCCACAACATAAAATGCACCAAAAGTCCATCATACTAAAGAACACTAGTCATCTTGAGGAGCCCTATGGTCATTATAACAAATGAATTCTCGCGTGACCTTCCATCGAAGGTTCCCAAATTAGTTCCCTACACCTACTACGCTCCTCTGCATACGTAGAGATATATCTTCCATATGTGGCACCAGAATTCACATAGTCAAATGATCGAGATTCTCCTCTATATCCTCCAAGAGCTCTGCATAAACTCTCCCACCATGTGGTCCTCTCCCAATCCCAAGTTGTTTGTCTCTCCTATTTAGTCATGATATAGCTACTGGACGTGCTGGTGCACAATATGCACATTACAAATTATTTGTTATGATACACACAAAAAAATTTATATATCATAAAATCACAAAAACATTAAAAATACAAAACAAAAATATATATACTGAAAATTTTAACTTTCTTACTGAACTCATCACTAAATAATTCCCCCGCATGGAGAACCATATCTGGATTGTCATGGTAATCCCCATCATAATATGAATAATCATCTATCTCCACTATATGGCGATCCCAATATAAAAAAAAATTGGCGTCAAAATGGAATTGTGTCCCCCCCCCCAAGTTGGGACAACAGATTTGTCCATTTCTTCATAGTTGGATCTATATACCAAACATTTACCGCCACATCCCATGGACATGATGAAAGAACCCACTCGAAAAAGAAAGATAACAAAATGGATCCATAACAAAATTTATTTTTTCGACCCAACCTGCACTTGGTCATTTGGTCCTTCATATTTTCCAACACTGCATCACACCAATTATATACTGTAGTGGACAGACTCATCATTGTATAATATGATTTCCTCTTCGAAGCCAAGTGAGGCCTAGTAGTCCCTGTCTCTCGTGTAATGGTGAATAAAATAGTATGTAAATTCAAGTCCACTACCTAACTAATTGGAAGCTTATTTCTTCTGTTTTGCATACCCGGGTGACAGTAGCATGCCACATAGTCATCCACCCGATATGCACCACCCCTCTTGCCACCTACCAAGAAAATGGTGGCACCATGAAAAGACAATTTTATTAGAAAATATATATCCTCAATATCCAAGGTTAATATCTGGTCTTGTACCACAAAGTGTTGTCAATCTACATCCCACATATGAACCAACCTATGTAACATGACTAGTTGAGCTTGCATGTTCTGACAAAGGAAACATTTCAGCAACCCACAGTTCCTCAAATCATATAAAGTGGGAGGATAATCGAATGTAGAATTATCATTCTCATCATGTTCTCATTCTCTCCACTCCAACATCATTTCTTACACCTTCCATAAACACCAATTGTTTTTTAGAACCCATTCATATACAATACTCATCAAATTGTTTGCAAAACATTGTGAAAAATACTCTCGATCGTGACCTCCTTTGGTAGACAGTGTGACCATCCATGGACATAATGTTCATTCTCCCCTCAAATATACCATGGATGTGACCAATCATGATTTCCTCCTTCACACAGAGCGATCGAGCCATTCAGTCACTCCCCGAAAGGAGGCTAGTCGTGACTACGCAGACTCAAAATTTTTGAGTCTTGCCATGAAAAAATAAATGCAAGATGTGTTTTATAAGATGAGGTCCAACCTATTGTTTATTGGCTTAAAGTTACATGATCTATGGTTCCACTCTCCACAATCATCGCTCCATATTTTCACAAGAAAAGGGCTCTCCAAAGTTTCACCAAGGTAAATGGGTAAAATGAGGTTAAAACACTATTTTTTAACCCACATATAGCTTCATTTTAACCTTGTTCACACTATAAGAAGCTCTTTTTCTTCATTTTTTGTTATTTATCAAATTTTTTGCTCATCAAACTATATATTGAACTTATTTTCCTCAGGAACACTATCGAGATAAGCTTTGGAACAATTATATGGAGTCTCTTTTAAGCTCTTTTTCGACTCTTGAAAAAAGAAAAGATTGTCGAGTATGCCTGTCTTTTCACGCTCGTATCATGGATTTGAAAAGACATCCAGCTGGTATGTGTTTACCCCTTTTTCGGGACAAACAGAGTATTTATGAAAAAGGAACACCCTAGCCCTTGTAGTTAGGATATTTCTCCTCCGCATTGTTTTAAACTTTTCTGGGCCTAGGAGACTAAAATTTATGATAAAAGTACCCCCATAGAGTCTTCTTTAATTTTTTTAAACTCCCTAAAAATGAAAACACTAGTGATCACAAACCTACCCGGGCTCGATAAAAATCCACAGGTAAGTATATAGAGTTTTCTTTACAACCTTTTCAAACTCTCTAAATAAGAAACGACCATTGAGTTTTCCTTCTTTTGACTCGTTAAAGTTTACATCGAAGGACCCACTCATGGAACCAAACCCTTCCTTCCTCAGGTTTGTTAATAATATGTCGAGGGAATCATCACTAGATGAGCTATAACGAGCATATGTTATCCTCCTCCAGGCCATAAAACTAGAAAGAGGTACTCACCAATCATGGTGGGGAATGTTTAGAGGGTTTTTCCATCTTGTTGTTTTCATTAACTAGAATTTGTCATTATTTTGTGTCTCCCTTGAACAATGCACATGTTTTATCACCTCATACAACAATTTGGTTATCCATTTTCTCTCATTTGACCACCATTCGCATCATTGTGTCACGTTCCCATCACCGTTTCATGAACAATTATTATGGTCTTCACTTGAGTTAATGTTGTCGAGTCAAGCCATTTGTCGTGCATACTTTCTCGAGGGAATTCCTACATACGTCAGTCACCTGCCGTCCCTTTATGATTTTTTATTACCTCCATCTCCATGTCAGTCGTGCTCCACTATTATCATCCATTTTTTCTCATTTCACGTCAATTTATGGGGGATACATCAAGGCCCTCCTTCGATAGATTCCATCCTGTCAAATTAAACTCATTATCCAGGATTGAAATCTAGAAACCCACTAGTACCCTGGGGCTTGCAGACATTAGTGGCAGGTCTCCTTTCATTTTGACAGTCAGTTTACATCATTGAATCCTGTGAAATGACTCTATGAGTGTTTGACCTCAACTCCTTTATTCACACTTCATATATTGTACTCGTTATCTTTGTTCCATCATCATCATCGACGAATTCCCTTGTGTATGTTAACGATATACAATAGTGACCGATAATCAAACAATTTCTACCATGCTCAACATCAACTCATTTATTTACATGTCATAGTATCATACCATTTGGATTACGGAAAAATACCTTGTGGAATATTACTCTCCTATTCCACAATACTCTTTCCCAAGCTGCGATGGAGATTATTTATGACCTCACTTCTTTGTGTGAGTACATTAAATAGATCCACATTTTGTACTTGGTCGTGGCTATTGTTGGGGATACTTCACACACACCTAGGCTTTATTTTTCCTAAGGTTTTCCCTAAGTTTAATAGTCATTATTTAGTCTCCTATATTTTAGGGAGAATATTCCTCTAGGAGAATATTCTCTTCAATTCACACTTCAGCTTGATCAATTGAGTGGAGTCTACATGCCACATTGGGATTATCACCATGAATAATTTGGATCATCACCAACTAATGCACATTGTCCTTGGGATCATCAACATAGTAGTGCATTACTCACGATTCCTTGATCTCCTCCTCTCTTCACTATGTTTCAGTCAGTTAATTGAATACTGATAGACTAGTTAACTGAGACTGGGTGGCAGTTCACTCCAATAACTACCCGAGAGACTACACTAGGTGGAAGTTTACTCCCATAACTATTGGTGTGTGTCCATATCACTCTAGACCACCACTATGGAAAACTATTTTATCCTCTAATGTGCATTGATTGATTTATATAGAGTATATCATTTGTAAATTATCATTTGGTTAATGTGAATTATTCCATTCTTTCTCTCCTGCTTCTCTTTCTCATATTTTCTCTACAATTGTGTATTGCAATTCCTATATAGATATATTTTGTGCAGGTTCAAAAAATTTACATGGTATTAGAGCCGACAGATTGCTAGGGAAAATACACACCAAATTATTTTTGTAGGTACCGAAGATTGAAGACAACGAAAAAATGGAATTTCCAAAAGAGTTCATTCTCACACTGTACAATTTCTTTGCATGGAAGGAGAATATAATAATTCATCTGCGAGGAATATTATTATAAAGGTTAACCATGAACACATATATAGAGCCAACATTAGCCATAGAAAAATCCAAGTATCTAAATCGAATGGATGAAGCGTATGGAACAATTTGTAGTCTCATTTCTCCTGAACTCCTCTTTCACATATCCTCATGTAAAACCCCTAATGAATCTTGGACCACCATGGAAGGGATTTTTGTAAAATAGGACGAGATGAGGGGACACATGATCGAGGTGTAATTTCTCACATTGAATCCGAAAACCTTCGACAATATCCAAGATTTCTTTACCAAATATCATGATTTGTTGTCACAACTCAAAGCTTGAAGGGATGATAAATCTAAGGAGGAGAAAAAAATGGTTCTCACAATTCTCTTCAAACATGGTCCAAAATACTTAGTGTTTGTATCCACATTTCATTAAGCTAGGTTCACCTCTAGATCTACCTAGATGATTCCATCTCTTGAGGCCTTTATTGAGTCTCTGACACAAGATTAGAACAAGCTCATCAATATGGGAAAAAGAAAAGGCCCAAAGGTGCATGCAATTACTGTGCAAGATGGAATCTGTCATCAATATCATAAATCTTAATACAAATACAAAATGAAAGAATGTGAAAATCCAAATAAGGAAGGGTACTCAAAACCCTTCAACAATGCCTCCAGATCCAAAGGTGGAAAGGGAAGAAAAGGGGAGAAATGCACTTATTGCCATAAAGGATTCCATATAGAATCTGCACGTATGCAGAAACATAGAGATATAATGACCCAAATACTTTAGCAAAACAATATTGGGTATCACATCCCTGAGGGTTCCAAGAAGAAGAAACTAGAAGATGAAATCCCAAGAAAGGAAATTATATCCATGCTTTGATTTCCATCAACTCCTCATCCGATGCTTGGATCATAGATTCAGGTGCATCACACCACATGGTTTCCGCAAAAGAAATATATTCTTCATTGGATGCATGCAAAGGTTCTCCTATTCTGATGGGGGAAAACTCTCCAGTCGAGGTCACTGACAAAGGAAGAATTGAACTCACAAATGAAAGCTTCAAGAATGTGCTACACATTCCCAAACTTTCCACCAATATTCTCTCTGTGTATCCAATAAAAAAATATGGTATCAGAAAGAGAGTCATATTCACACCTGATGCAGTGGATATCTATGACATGCAAACTAATTCCAGTATTTCTATCGGTCAAGTAAATCATCAATCTAGACTCTACACATTTTCTAAATTTATTGAACCATATTCTACATTAGTGCTTACTCGTGTTGATGAAAGTAGTCGGATATGGCATGAAAAGTTTGTGAATTTAAATTTCAAATATATGCAACATATTAGCAACTAGGGAATGGTTGATGGTCTACCTGACATCCACTTCTCCAAAAGAATTTTTGAGGGGTGTGTTCATGGAAAACACCCTCAAGAGAAATTCGGCAAAGGAAAGACTCATAATTCTTCCTTTCCTTTAGATATGATCCATAGTGACCTCATGGGCCCTTTTCTGCATCCATCCATTAGTAAATAAAGGTATGTTCTCATTTTTGTTGATGATTTTTCATGCTTCACATGGATGTTCTTTCTCAGGAAAAAATCAGAGGTCTTTCAACACCTCAAAGATTTCAAATCCCTTGTTGAGACACAGTCGGGAAAGAAAATCAAAGTCCTCTGAACAGATAATGGGGGAGAGTATGTCAAACATGAGATAACAAATATTTTTCATGAGGTAGGGATTTAGTTGCATCACATGATTCCTTATACTCCGCAGCAAAATGGAGTTGTTGAGCAGAAAAATATATCTCTAAAAGAGATGGAATCTTGCATGCTACATGCAAAGTCACTTCCACAGAGATTATGGGTTGAAGCACTTAATTGTGCAACCTACATAAAAAATATATCTCCCCATATATATATCAAGGATAATACCCCCTACAAGGTTTGGAGCGGCCTCAAACCATAAGTGACCCGCTTTCATATTTTCAATTCATGTGCATGGGTCAGGATTCCCTCTGAGAAGAGGAAGGAACTTGATCCACAAAGTATAGAGTGTATCTTTGTTGGATACCACAACAATGTGAAGGGATACATACTCATTGAGCTTTCCTTGGACTGGCTCATAATTGAGTGTAGTACCCAATTCGAGGAAAGTGTCTCGCATGTACCTCAAAAACCGCATACAAACATTTTTGTTCTTCCACCTGTCAAAGGTGATGAGCATGAACATGTCGAATCTTATTCAAATGAGAGTTATGATTAATAGGATTCAAATGATCTAGATATAGATTCAATATATTCAGATGCATAGTTAGTGCATCTAGATGCATATGTAGAGCGAGAGTAGAGGCCCAAGTGGCCCAAGACTACTCTTCAGGATGCAAGGGATCTTGTTGGGGATCCAACTAATACTAGGAGGACTCAATATGATTTTGAGGAGCCTCTTCTCAAACTCACTACCACTAAACTGATGCCTCCCAAGCATATTTTCTTGGTTTAGTATTAAGATCCATAGTCTTATGGTGAGGTTGTTGGAAATACCTTTTAGGAATCCTCCATGCACGAGGAGTACAATTCCCTCCTCGATAACCCGACTTGGGATCTGGTTCCCCTTCCTTTAGGAAGGAAAATTTTTAGGTGCAGATGGGTCTACAGGACCAAGAGAGCAGTGGATGCACAAGTTAGCAGATACAAAGCCAGGCTAGTTTCCAAAGGATTTCAACATGTGCTGACTATGATGAGACCTTTTTCTCTAGTAGTGATGATGTATTCCAAATGTTTGTAACTTGCCATTACGACAACCAAGGGATGGGAAGTCCATCATATGGATGTGAAGAATGCATTTATTTACGACAATCTCTCTGAGGATATTTATATGGAGAAACCCCAAGGATTTATGCATGTTTCAACTTTAGTTTGTTCATTGAAGAATTCTTTTTATGGCCTTAAGCAGGCTCCGAGGACATCGTATGCCAAGATGGACTCCTACCTATTGTGATAGAAATTTGTATGTTGTAAGTCAGACCCAAATTTTTACATGCTCAGGATGGATCATTCACTTCTACTCCTAGTTATGTATGTGGATGATTTTCTTATCATCAGTTGCTTGACTTAAGTGATTGTTGCAGTCAAGAGGATTCTGCATGATAGGTTCTTGATGATGAACATGGGCCTACTAAATTTATTCCTTGGACTTGAGATCAATCAAGATGCATCAGGCATCAAATTGTCTTAGGCCAAGTGTGCACAAGATCTCCTTGACAGATTTCACATGACAGACCGCAAGTTTTCTTTGAATCCTTTCCTATCAGGAGTCATAATTGAGGATGGCAGGGAGACTCCATTGGTTTACAACACATTGTACATGCAACTAGTGGGGATCTTGTTGTATCTCACACACTCTAGACTAGAACTCTCCTATGCAGTTGGAGCAGTCTCCAGGTTCATGCAGGAGCCACATGGGATACAATGGAAGGTTGAAACGCATATCCTTCGATACCTACAAGGAACCATCACCTTTTGGATTCACTATGAAACATAATATAAATTGTACCTCATCAGGTTCACCGATCCCAACCGGGTTGGCAATAACATTGATCACAAGTCCACATCCAGTTACTCACTTAGTCTTGGTTTTGGGTCTATCTGTTGGTCGAGCAAGAAGCAAGTTGTTATTTCTCTATCTTCAGTCGAGGCAGAGTACATAGGGGTAGTTAACATAACCATTTAGGATATGTGGCAACAACATTTTCTCACTGAGTGGGTAATTTAGTTTCATCGGTCAATCATCATCTAATTTGACAACCAGATGACTCTAAATTTCTACAGAGATCTAGTTCAGAGGCAGTGGACAAAGAACACCTAGATCCACATGCACTGCATCTGGGACTTAGTACACGAGGGTATCATCGACCTGTAGTTATTTCCTTCACCAGAATAGACTGAAAACATCTTCACCAAGACCTTCACTGAGCAAAAGTTCCATTATCTATGTAGTGTCTTGAAGTGAAGGACATCATTTCCTAGCAACTGTCAGTTCTTATTTTTACATACATTGTACTTTGAGGGGGGGTTTCTCCCATGAGGTTTCCCTCTTTCCTTGTTTATTTCAGTGCATATTTTGTATTTGGGTACCTAACATTGCCTCATTACCAAGACCCATTCTTTATTTTCACCGTAATGATGTTCAGGGGGGGTGTTGGAGATACTTCACATACACCTAGGATTTATTTTTCCTAAGGTTTTCCCTATGTTTATTAGTAATTATTTAGTCTCCTATATTTTAGGGAGAATATTCCTCTAGGAGAATATTCTCTTCAAATCACACTTCAGTTTGATCATTTGAGTGGAGTATAGATGCCACATTGAGATTATCACCATGCAACATTGGGATCATCACCAGATAATGTGCATTGTCCTTGGGACCATCACCAGGATAGAAAATTACTCATGATTCCCTGATCTCCTCCTCACTTCACCTTGTTTCAGTTAGTTAACCGAAGACTAATATACTAGTTAACTCATACCAGGTGGTCGTTCACTCCTGTAACTTCCTGAGAGACTAGAAAAGATGGAAGTTTACTCCCATAACTGTTGGTGTGTGTCTAGATCACTCTATACCACCACCATGGAACATTGGATTCTCCACCAGTGTGCATTGGTTTAGTTATATAGATTATATCATGGGTAAATTATCATTCATTCATTTGGTTAATGATAATTCTTCCATTCTTTCTCTCATGCTTCTCTTTTCTCATATTTTCT
>SNQJ01S0018203.1:8353-28269 GCA_010110895.2 Picea sitchensis
CCTTCTCTGCTTTGATGTAGGGTACATATCTCAATAAGTCGAGGAATTTGTTGACATATTCCTCTATAGTGAGTTGCCCCAGTTTGAGTTCATAAAACTCTTTAGCCTTCTCGTTGAAATATCTTTCCGACAAATACTTCTTCCGGAAGTACTTCTCAAACCGTTTCCAAGATAGGTCCTCCTCGCGGACCCCTTTCATGTTCTTAAGATCTTCCCACCAGATGGAAGCTTTTCCGTTTAGATTGAAAGTAGCCACTCGGGCCTTCAAATTTTCTGAAAAATCATGGAGTCTGAAATATTTATTCAGTCCAAGTAGCCATGCCTCAGCTTCCTCTCCCTTCTTTGTCTCACCGTCGAAGGAGGGAGGTTTGGCCTTTCTGAATTCCTCAAATTTATGACCCTTGGACGTCTTTTGCTTCTTTTGTTTTCTTAGAGAATAGGAACTGGTCCTGCTACTGGAAGACCCTTCTGAATCGCCAGCTTCCTTCTCATCCTCAGGATTCGCGATCTGCCAAATCCCGATATGCTGATATAATGACAGTTGGCCCTACATTGGATGCTTTTCACTTTGTCGGGATTCTGGACTTCGCAATTCCGAAGTGTATGGACTTCTTGTCCACAGGATTCCCGATTTCCCGATGGATGACTTTCCTTTCGGGACTTTTCCCGAATGCTCCGATTACCGCCACACGTCCTCCTAAGATGGATGGTCCTGATTTCTTCTCGCGATTTCGCAGTTTCCGCTGTTGAAATATTCCAACAACTTGTCCCTTCGATCTCCGAAATGCCGATGGGCTCCCGATCTTGCCCACGTGTCCTCCTATGATGGACGACTCATATTGATTCTGGGATTTTCACTATGAAAATCCTCTCGGACTTTCCAATACCAAAATGTACTCGTCCTCAGGATTCGCGATCCGTCGAATCCCGATATGTCGATATAATGACAGCTGGCCCTACATTGGACGCTTTTCACTTTGTCGGGATTCCGGACTTCGCAATTCCGAAGCGTATGGACTTCTTGTCCACAGGATTCCCGATTTCCCGATGGATGACTTTCTTTTCGGGACTTTTCCCGAATGCTCCGATTGCTGCCACACATCCTCCTAAGATGGACGACTCATACTGATTACGGGATTTTCACTATGAAAATTCTCGACCTCATGTCATCGTGACTCCCGACTTCACGAATGCCGATGTCCCGATGGCCATGCCTTTCGTCGAGACTTTCAACCTCCTGTTCACGAGGGCTTAACCCTCATGCATCTCTTAAAAGATCCAATGGCTGTCGGGTTTTTCTAGCTAAGATCTAACGGCTCAGATCTATCCCACATTGCGCACTCTCCCACTACTTCATGGATGTGGAAAAATCAACGGTCCAGATGTTCTCATGGACCTTAGGGGTATACGATCCCGATTTCCTCGCTATTCACGAAGATAGAGGAAAAGGGGCAAGGTATGTAACGCCCTTGTTTCTTTCGTCAATCTAACGGTCGTGAGTGACCTTGGGTCTTCCGACGAAATCTCGTTCGTCGATCAATACTTATCCCTACACTGCTACTTCGGGATTTTAAGAGGGTCATTCCTCCTCGTACAGGGTTGTTAAGACTTGCACATTCAAGTCCTTTTTCCAGGTTCCTGGTAAACCTTTCCAAGGAGGGAATCTCTATGAAGAGATCTATTCTGGGGCATTCCTAGAGACAGATAAGGGGAAACAACTTCCCGAGAATGGGCTAGAAGTCTGACTTGGTTCAACTTAAGCATAATTAAATTCATTTATCAACATAAGCCATGCGTGGTTTTCTGTTATAAGCATATACAACTACTAGTACTGATCAAAATACCACACATACATTCTTATAATGGAAACATTCACAGTTTCACAGCTTATGAGCATAATTATCAGAATACATATATTTCAAGGTGCCAGGGGCAAAACACTTATCAGAAATAACACCAGGATCAAGCAACTGCTGAGAGGGGTTCTCGTTTCCACCCAACCGTAGGCTTAGCGACTCCCAGCGGATTTACCACTAGCCACCCCCGAGCTGAGACCACGATGCTGTGAGACTGCGTCTCCGTCTGCCAGTGACCAGGAGCGAAGGTTGTAATCCTTCCTCTCTACTATCACTCACTCTGCATATTTCCAGAGTTCTCCCCTCGCGTCTGCCCCCCAATCNCACCCCTGAGCTGAGACCACGATGCTGTGAGACTGCGTCTCCGTCTGCCAGTGACCAGGAGCGAAGGTTGCAATCCTTCCTCTCTACTATCACTCACTCTGCATATTTCCAGAGTTCTCCCCTCGCGTCTGCCCCCCAATCGCTTCTACCTTACGCCTTATCCTCTTTCGAGGTTGCGTGTGGCGTGATTACCCTCGCGTTGGTCAGGCCTGACGGCTCTACGGATGGGCGGTTCACCTCCCCATCCCTCATTAATCCATCCACCTACCAGCCTGCGAGACATTTAATTCGGGGTCAGTGAGCCGCTTTTGGTTCTCCAGGCCAGTGGAGTCCAAATACGGTGTTAATTCTCGACGGAAGTTAACGCCACCTTTCCAGGTGCCTTCCACCGCCATCGTGGTCTCTTTTTCTGCACATCCCCTCTCAGCAGTCCTGCAATAAAATTCATAATGTTATTCACATTCATCACATATTCACATTTATGAGTTTGCCATAGTTCTTGGTCAGTCCCGTTATTTTTACAAACTAGGGGAAACAGGGTGTTACAACGCCTCTTCTTGAGTCATGTTTCAGTTGTACTTCAGTTACACTAGTGGAGTCGAGTCTTGCATGCCTATATTAGAATCATCACAAGGAGTGCATGCCTACTTTTGAATCATGATTAGGAATGCACATGAGGCTAGGAGGGTGCATTCATTGTGCATGCATGAGTGGAATTCACTTCACTTGTGCATATTTAGTTAATCGATGATTTCATGGCCAATGAACTAAGACTATGTGGCAAGTTACTATTGTTTTAGTTAGTGCATGTCCCATTAAGATCTAGAAGCTACACTATGATGCATTAGCCAACCATGTAGAGTATATCTCTTGTAAATTATTCACTCATTCAATGTGGAATGGATTTCATCCATTCTCTATTTATTCCTTTTGGTCTCAAGCTTGAAATTGTTGCTTATTTTTGCAGCTAGATTCTCTATGCAGATGGTTCAACAATTTAACATTGTATTAGAGCACAAGAGGTTGTAATGAGAAGCGTGTGCTTTCTTTTGATGGTTACAAAGGATTGGAGTGCACATAGAGAATGGATCTGTCCCCGTTAGTGATCTACACACCATACACTTATTTTGAATGGAAGGATAAATTTCTCCTTCTCCTCAAAATAAAAGGACTTTATTGGATTGCAATGGGAACCGAAGAAGAGCCCAATTCTGCCATTGAGAAAGACAAGTTTTTTAAGAGAATGGATGAAGCGTTCAGGGTGTTATGCTTGTCAATTTCTTTGAAACTACTCTTCTACATAGAATATTCTTCCACACTAAATGAAGTATGGACCACATTGGAGGATCTATTTGGGAAACAAGATAAAATACGAGGACACATGTTGGAGAACGAGCTCATCTCGTTGAGCCCAAGCAGTTATGACACCCTTCAAGACTTCTTCACAAACTTTAAATCTTTGTTGCTTCAACTCAAAGCATGTGGAATAACCAAGCCAAACCAAGGTTATTAGCTAATCCTTGCCATTCTTTCAAAGTTTAGTCCTGAGTACTCAGTGTTCTTTTCTACTTTTCATACTTCAAGGCTAACAATGGGAAAATCTTGAAAAATGCCTCATGTGGATGCATTCAATGAATCACTCATACAGGAGAAGGATAAGCTCATAAAAATGGATGCTCTCAATAATTACAAAGATGATGTGCTTGCAGCTCATGAAAGTATAAAGACAACCAAATAATCCAAGAAGGAACCTAATCATAGGAAGGGAGAAAACCTCAAATCCATTGAGGAGTCTTCTAAAGTAGGAAAATTAAAGAAATCCAAATGAAACTATTGCAACAAAGGATAACATCTAGAAAGTTCATGCATGCAGAAGACCATTGATCTAATGGCAAAAGCTCTTCAACAAAATGATCTTGAAGATTGCATATCGAAGAAGTCCAAGTAAAATCCTAGAGAAAAGCCACTGAAATATTTAGGTAAGGGCCATGATCTAATTGTTATTTCTTCCTCACCTAATACTTGGATTTTAGATTCGGGGTACGGGCTATTGGATCCTTCCAAAGATAGATTTTCCATTGAAACGTTCGATGAAGGCCCTACATGCATTCCAAGAGAGACCCGCAACAACTTCTCATCCTCTTCCTGAAGTCGATTTTAGAGAGGATTCTCCTTGCCATTTAGATCATATTTCATATCAAATTTCATATCAAATTTCAAAATTTGATGTACATGTTCATGAGGATGTTAATGTTAATCCATATCTTAGACGACAATGGGCACAACATAACCTATAGTCCACCATAGATCTAGTGGGTGATCATGCCGATCCAATGAGGACAAGATCTCAGTTTGAGGGTATTTTGCATGCCCTCATAACTACAGAGCCATTATTATCCATGCATTGCTATATAGTTCTTGCACCTAATCCTTAGTCCTATGTAGAGGCTACAGGAAACCATTATTGGGAAACTGCTATGAATGAGGAATACAATTCCCTCATTGAGAACCAAACATGGGATTTGGTTCCTCTTCTTTACAATTGAAGAAAGTGGATATACAAGACAAACATGACAACATATGGACTTGTAAGAAAGTACAAGGATCATCTTGTAGCTAAGGGCTACTCACTAATGCATTCACTTCACCAAATCCTTACAAACATCTACATGTCTTAGTCAAAACCTTGATCGAGAAAAAAATTGTAGCTTGTGAGATCTCTTGGGAGTGAAGGATAGCAGTTTCCATAGTCAACATTGTCTTTTGCGGGGGGTTTCTTCCCACTAGATTTTTTCGTCTTTCCTCATCTTTCAGTTGTTTTCATTTTGATAGATGCATTGTACATGGGTACCTAACAAGGCATATTGTCGAGACCCAATAATTGTATACACCCTAGTTGTGCTTTGGGGGGGGCGGGGCGGGAGGGGTATTAGAGTACATGCAAATTTACCAAGTACATCATTTTTCGTATGTTCTATAGTCCATGTATGAGGGAACACTTGGTCTCACTTGGTCCAATATATTCTCCCTTGGAAGAGAATATTCTTCCCCTAGACAAAGGGACACCTCTTCTTGATAATTGCTTTAGTTGTACTTCAGTTACACTAGTGGAGTCTAGTCTTGCATGCCTATCTTGGAATCATCACCATGAGTGCATGCTTACCCTGGAATCTTCACCGAGAGTGCGCATTACATGTGCATGAGTCTGGGAGGGTACATTTATTGTGCATTCATGAGTGGAATTCACTTCACTTGTGCATATTTAGTTAATTGATGATTGCATGGCCAGTTAACTAAGACTAGGTGGCATATTACTAGTGTTTTAGTTAGTGCATTTCTCGATAAGCTCTAGAAGCTCAAATATGGCATATTATCCCACCATGTAGAGTATATCTCTTGTAAATTATTCACTCATTCAATGTGGAATAGATTTTGATTCATTCTCTCTTCATTCCTTTTGGTATCAAGCTTGGAATTGTTGCTTCTTTTTGCAACTAGATTCTCTGTGTAGGTTATTCAACAATTTCACACCCTTCCTTCAAATAATTTGTTGTAGAAATCCATTCCTTGGGTCCATGACAACCCTAACAAGCATGACAATATGAATATCTGCTTAGGGAAGGGAAGAGGGAAGGCCCTAATCCTAGGCTTGAAAAGTTTAGACACTTTCTTGTGGAAGGGAAGCAACAAGGACAAATTTCCCCTCCTGCATGAGACTTGAATAAGGGGGAGGGCCAGATTAAATTCCCCACATAGCACAACTAGTCAACTTTCAAGAACCTAAACCAATTCAACATAGATGAGATGGGAAAATCCCACATACAACAATGCCCTACCAGAAAAAGAATCCACTAAAAAATCGAGACTATAAAGAGAGCAAGCCCCTTTGACTAGGAAACTCATGCAAAAATGAAGAAGAATGACTACTTACCCAGAGGAGAATAGGAATAAGGAGCATAACTCCTTTGAGTCACCAAACCCTCGAGTCAGGAAATAATAGGTCGTTGAGATGAGGACCACACCCAAAAAAAGAAGGTAGCTAAGTCAAAGTCCAGTCCATCTCTCACCTGCCCAAACCAAAGTTCGACACACCAAAATCTACAAACATCTGCAATCAAATCCATAATCTGAATCCCACCTTGATTGTGTGAGCAGAGGCTTAATGGTTCATTATTTCAACAGAGCCATAAAGTTTCATAACTACCACAATGGTGGATTTGAGGTGAGCAATATGTGAGCCATCGCGTCACCCCGTAGCTTATAAGTCGAGACTTGTACTTTGCATAAAGAGCCAAGTGTCCCTTCAAATTGTCATTTATTGTGTGCACAAGGGCCTTCATGGGATTTGTTGGAAATATGTTATGCCATTTAAAACTATGGTCCCTTGTTTTTCTTGTGTAGCCTTGTTTACGTAATAATCTACCCTTTGATTGATTTCACAGAGTAGATGAAAAAATCTTGCTTCTGAGATGTAGGCTAAAGCTTCTCGAATTCTAATTAACACCAATGTTAATTTGAAATCCATGGGGTTTGTGTCCAAAACCATATGTCTAATGCATTCTTCAAGCCCCCAACCACACTAAAATTTTGAATATTTAGAGAAGTAGCAAAACTTAATCCTTGCAAGAGAGCATAAGCCTTATAACAAGGTTATTAGAAAGAATTCCTAGACTCCATACATAAGAACTATCCATCTTCCCTATTGAGTTAATGAAAACTTCATTAGTTAGTGCCAAATTTATTAATCATATAATATTTTTTATTTACTTTATTTTTTCTGTTTTTAAAAAATATTTAAAAAAAAATCCACTTTCACAACAATATAATATCCTCAATTTCACAATTATAAAATAAACCATTTTTTTTTAAATCAAAATACTTTTACAATAAATTTTCAATCCACACTCTAATTCCAATTAAACTTAGACTATTACAATCCACACTCTAATTCTAATCAAACTTAAGCTATTTTATTCGTATTTGTTGTAGATGGTAAATGGCTATAAAGATCACCATGTCAACCATCTAGACATTTCTATAATCTTATCATTAATACTTGAACAAGTAAATTATTGAACAATTGAAATTAAAAAAAATAAAAATTATTGAATGTATCTTAGTGTCTAATCTTGAACCCTACATTTCTATAATCGTATCATTAATACTTGAATAAGTAAATTATTGAACAATTGAAATTAAAAAAAATAAAATTATTGGATGTATCTTAGTGTCTAATCTTGAACCCTACATACTATTTCTTTCTAACCCTGTAATAGTTGAGCATGTAGATTATTGAATAATCGAAATTGAAAAAGGATAAGATTATTGGATGTATCTCATAGTCTAATCTTGAACTCTACATCTTGTTTTTAAAATAAAAACATAAAGAATTTTAAAAATTCAAATATAATGTTGTATTAAAGTATAACATAATGTAAATGTAGAAATTACTAACTTTATATTTTATTTCGAAAATAAAAATACATTTATTTAAAAAAAGAGCTTTATATTTTAATTCGAAAATAAAAATACATTTATTTAAAAAAAAGGAGTTGGCTAAATATTTTATTTTTGAAATTTTTGGTTCGAATTTGTTAATGTAAATCTGGATAAAATAGCTATTTTCTATTATTTAAATTACATTTTTGAATATATCAAATCTGTATTCCAAACTAGATTTCGGACAAAATCAAATCAAATGAAAAAATAATTAAAAAATAAAAAAAAATAAAAAAAAACCTAAAAAATATAAAAAAATATAACGTTTATACTATGCTGTTCAAAAATTCAAATATAACGGTATATTAAAGTAAACCTAACGTAAATGTAGAAATTACCAAAACTACTTTTGGTTGATGGGTAAAAACTCTGTTGCGTTTCATTTCTCACCAAATGTTCCGCCAAAGCCGTCGTGAAGTTTCTTTTCAATGAAAAGCACGTGGTATGAAGCCGGACAAAATAGCAACACAACTGCATGCAAACGGATACAAGCAACAGATTCTAGACTGAGCATTTGCATTGCATTGCAAGCCCAGACAAAATAGATCTACAACTGCATGCAAACTGATGAAAACGACAACTGCATCCAAACAGATGAAAACGACCAGATGCTAGTCTGGGCATTTGCATTGCATTGCAAGCCCAAACAAAATAGCACCACAATTGCATGCAAACTGATAAAAACGACCAGATGCTAGACTCGGCATTTGCATGGCATTGCAAGCCCAGACAAAATAACAACACAACTGCACGCAAACTGATAAAAACAACCAGATGCTAGACTTGGCATTGCAAGCCCAGACAAAATAGCACGACAACTGCACGGAAACTGATAAAAACGACCAGATGCTAGACTGGGCATTTGCATTGCATGGGAAACCCTGACAAAATAGCACCACAACTGCATGCAGACTGATAAAAACGACCAGATGCTAGACTAGTCATTTGCATTGCATTGGAAGCCCAGACAAAATAGCACCACAACTGCATGGAAACTGATAAAAACGACCAGATGCTAGACTGGGCATTTGCATTGAATTAGAAGCCCAGACAAAATAGCACCACAACTGCATGCAGACTGATAAAAATGACCAGATGTTAGACTAGTCATTTGCATTGCATTGGAAGCCCAGACAAAATAGCACCACAACAGCATGGAAACTGATAAAAACGACCAGATGCTGGACTGGGCATTTGCATTGAATTGGAAGCCCAGACAAAATAGCACCACAACTGCATGCAAACTGATAAAAATGACCAGATGTTAGTCTGGGCATTTGCATTGCATTGGAAGCCTAGACAAAATAGTATTTTCATGTACAAAATAGTATGGCACAACTGCATGTATAAATTTGTTGTTAGTCTGAGTATTTTCATTTGCCGTATGTTAAAGATTCTAAAAAATGATGAGTTTTTTAAGGGATATTTGTCAGAAATTTGACTAGAAATTATTGGATTAGTAGATTTGAGTGATTATTTCTGTAAAATCCTAGTACCTCTGGAGTACTGAATCCATTTTTACATTCAGAAATGGATTTTGAACAACAAAAATATAGTGATTCTTATAAATTTATATCCCACTCTTACGAATTTAAATTTTATATTTATTTTTTCTTATTCCATTTAAATATTTATGTTTTTATGTATTTTTAATTTTAATAAAAAACATTTTATATATAAAATTACATTTTAATATAAATTATAAAATACCTATAGTCTTATTTATCTATTTATATGGGCAGTTGCATGTAAGTGTTAAGTAATATCTATAAGTCTTATTTATCTGGGCAGTTGCATGTAAGTGTTAGGCAATATGCATAAGCTAAGTCTTATCTTTTCAGAGTCTCAGCATCCAGTTTTCAGTTTGCAGGATTGTATATGTGATATGGTCCAAAAAATCCTTTCTACTTGTCAGTATGCTGCACAATTTATGTTATAATATTTATAATCAATTGTTACAGAATTATTACAACATCATAAATATTTTACAAGTTTACATAATAAATCAAAGTTTCAATTTTGGAAATTGTTATTTATTTTAAATTTCTAATTTTGGAAATTGATAAATTGTATAATGCAATTTATTAAATTTTGAGTGAAAAGACATGTCACAAAATATATCGTACTTATATCGTGTTTATAAAATCCAACTATTATTAATTTTGGAAATTATTGTTAATCTTAAAAATTATCTCAACAACCTAAAAAAACCAAACCAACTATACTATTGTAAATATTAATTCTAACATAATCATTAAACAAACTTTCCAAACTTTCCAACAAAGTGCATCAAAGTGCATGCCCAAAAACCCACTATGAATATTATTTATGAACACTCTACACAGCTTGCATGTCAGCTTTCTAATTACTTTTTAGGACGGACAGTGGACTCGTAAATATATTATATATAAATATGTGGGTAGAGTAAAATTTTAACTTCCTCTCAAAAATTAAATAGACGTTTGCATATTTAAAATTTTTCAATGTTTGATAATGAAATAAAGAAAAAGAAAAAAAATACCGGTCGAATTTAACCACTTATCGACACTCAAATATTTCAGAAATTCTTTGTATCGAACGCTTAAAGGTCTCGTTAATAAAATTAAATTCTTTCTATCTAACGCTTAAAGGTCTCCTTAATAAAATTACTCAGGGAGAAGATGAGAATAAAAGCAGAGGCCGTGGGAGGAGTAATGTTAGGTGAAAGAGGAGATATGTGTTAATTTAATATATAGTAATTATTTTATCATTTCTTCAAAAGATAGTTTGTATTTTCTAAAGGTTAAGAACGTGTGTTTCTTAAACTTTATGAGTTAAATAATTAGGGGAAGAGTTTCGTACACCAATTTGTTGTTTGGTTTGGCAGTGACCTTAAAAATAGATTATTATTATTATTATTATTATTATTATTATTATTATTATTCAATTAGGGGAGGGGTCTCATACACCAATTTGTTGTTTGGCTTCGCAGTGACCTTAAAAATAGATTATTATTATTATTATTATTCAATTAAATAAGGAGTGGATGAGACCAATAGATGTAGATCAATGTGTTTGTAAGAATAGTGAATGAAAGTGAACAGAGAGTGCCGAAACGGGTGTACAACTCCTGCTTGCTCTTTTTTTCTTTCCAGAATATTAGAATGTGGTGTAATGCTATTTAATCTGCAGATTTGAGTGATTATTTCCCTATAATCTAAATATCCCTAAGGTTTTTCAGCATGTTGAATCTATTTTTACACTCAACTCATTTTTCTTACACATCCTTTGTTTGTATATATTGTTGAGAAGTTAATGTTTATCATCTTAAGAGTATAAAACAATTTTTTTAATCATTTATTTTTTTGTTATGGAGATTGAGAATCAAAGATATGACCTTCCAAATAAAATATTTTATACACAATAATATTGCGCACCTAATTACAATATTTTATTGGAGATTAATTTTTATGCAGTGAGGGAAAATATCAATTAATATAAATAATTAATTAAAGTGATTGGTGAGGAGGTTGGTAGCAAGTCATGCCATAGACAATCATAGTCTCCATGTCTCATAACGTACGTCATCAACCATCAATAGTCGTACGATCTTATCTTCCATTGTCAAAGTCGTACCTTAATAATATTGATTTTTCAATAAGAAAGGTTAAGCATGAAGTTCATTCCATTTTTAACATTTAATCATAACTAATAATGTTGCAACAACCAAGATCACAAGAAGAAACACCATGCACAAGAACACAAGAAGTATCCTCGGAAACCCTTCTCAACAAGGGAAGAAAACTCAACCAAATCATTTTCTATATTCTTCAAGAGAAAGACCTTCACCACCAATAAGACCTAGCACACAAGAGGGTGCTCAAATCCTAGAAGACTAGCGCCCAAGAGAGGTGCACACTTTTCCCAAGAAGATGTACTTGTTGAAATTTCCAAACTCACATGAAAGATATAATTCCTCAATGGGGAATTTACCTTTACTTATACTAGACTAGACTTGCCAACATAAGTGTTTATTGGCGCAATAGGACCGACCTCACTAGCTCACAATATAATTAATATTACCTAGATTAATTATCTTTTACATTAATTACTAATCGTGCATTAAGGTGGGGTTGACCAGTACCCTTTACATTACAATTAGGGTTACAGGCAGGTCTGACTCTTGAACAATATAGAAAGGGATCTTGTACACCCTCTAGTGCTCATCCACTAGGGGCACATCCATAGGGATGTCCATATCTCTAGCTCACTGCATTACATAGAAGAACCACTTCTTCACTAATGCTCATCCACTAGGATCACGTTCACATGTGCTTGTCCACATGCACGTCCGCTCAACAGATCTTCTTTCCCATTGCATTACACATGCGAGTCATCTGGAGTTTCTCATCAAATCTTCTGCTCAAAGGAGGCTAATACATCATCTTCATTTCTGTTCTCATGACGATGCACCCAACACTTTGGGATTTCATACGTTCACATTGTGCTCAGCCACATACACGTCCAACTCAACAGATCTCCTTTCTCACTGCGTTACATAGAAGAATCATCTGGAGTTCTTCTCAACTCTCTGTAAAGAGGAGGCCATCTCTACGTTCCAACTCTGTCTTAGATAAGAACCACACACCCCTGTCATGGGCTTTCTCTCAGGTTTGTAAGCTGGAGAATGTCTCACATAGTTGCAATCATCAACATCTCTCAGGTTTGTAAGTTGGAGAATGTCTCACATAGATGTAATCATGAACAAATAACCCATTGAAAATTATAAATAGAAACCATACATCTAGGTTAGATGACTAATTTCTTTTAATGTACAAACAAAATCAGAAAGGGACATATTATTTATTACTATCCTAGGTGGGTTAGAACACTTAGCTAGGTTTTGAACTAATCCAACCTCGATCTACAACACATTGCAATGGCTTAGAGGAAAAGGATTAGGTAACAAATATTAAAGAGGGTTAATATGATATGAAATTACTGTTAAAGACTTTGTTTTAAACTAATAATTCAAAATCTAATGATCAACTTTTCAATTTCTTGCAATTGCGTTTAAAATTGGTTTAATTCAATAAAAATCAACATTTAAAGTTTGAAATTTAAAATCATAATTGAAATAACATATAGTACTCAACAAATTGATAACATAGTTCACATATATGGTCTATGACTCCAAATTCACTTCAATTAATGAATTGATCCATTTAGAAAGATGTAAAGTAAATATTCACATTTCTTTACATAAGATAATGGCCTTCAATTTGCAAAATCAGTCTTTGTTGTCCTCTAGGAAGATAACAATGGCTTCTTCTTGCAATAAATGAACTAAGGTCTGCCTTAATTCTCCTAATAAGGAGCTATCGATTGTTGATCCCATGGAAGTCTTGCAGGGTTTCTTTGTTGATCTTTCATACCATTAGGTTAAGCATGAAGTTCATTCCATTTTTAACAATTAACCATAACCATAAATGTTGTAGCAATCAATATCACATGAAGAAGCACCATGCACATGAACACAAGATATATCCTGGGAAACCCTTCTTAAACAAGGGAGAAAAACCCAGCCAAATCCTTTGCTATACTCTTCAAGAGAAAGACCTTACACCACCAAGAATTTCCAACACACAAGAGGGTGCACAAAACACTAGAACTCTAGCACCCAAGAGAGGTGCACAACTTTGACCAAGAAGTGTACTTGCTGAAATTTCCAAAACTCACAAGTGTGTGTGTGTATACAAATGAAGGATTTCCTTTCACTTATATTAGACTTGTCCTATTAACTGAAGTGTCTATTGGCACAATAGGTCCAACCTCACTTAGATATATTATTTATTTATTATTATTATAATTAATATTAATATTACTATTAATTATCTTTTACATTTTATCTTTAGACACAATAAGGTAGGGCCGACTTGTACCCTTTACATAATAACTAGGGTTACAGGTAGGTCTGAGTCTTGAACAATATATAGCAAAGGATCTGATACACTCACTAGTGCTCATCCACTAGGGACACATCCATATGGATGTCATGGGCCTGATTGACTGCATTACACAGATGAACTAGGTCTTCACACGCTCACATGTGCTCATCCACTCTACATATCTTCTTTTCCATTGCCACCAACATGAGGATCATCTCGATTCTTCTCATAAACTACGTTGTTGCTCAGAGGAGGCCATCACATCATCTTCATTTTTGTTCACATGATGATGTGCCTGGAACTTTTGGGATTTCCCACGTTCACCTTGTGCTCAACCATAGGCACGTCCTAACTCAACAGATCGATCTTACATCGGATAATCATCTGGATTTCTTCTCACTCACGTCATGGAGGAGGCCATCTCTACGTTCCTGACTTTGTCCTAGGTAGGAACCAAAAATCCTTCATAGGGGCTTTCTCTTAGGTTTGTAAGCTGAGAGAAATACTTCTCATAATTGCTATGTTCCACATCTCACAGGTTTGTAAGTTGGAGGATGTCTCCCATAGCCGCATTCATCAACACTCCCTCTCAGCCAGGGAGGCATTTCTTCATTAAGACAAGTCTCATACCGAAGAAGAAAGAAAAGAGGCAAGTCTCATACATAATATTTTTTGTTGCTTTCGTTCATCTCCACAAGAAGAAAGAAAAGAAGAGGCAAACTGATAAAAACGAGCAAATGCTAGAATGGGCATTTACATTGCAGGAAATTCCAAGGAAGGATGGGGAAGAAGAATTTTCACAAGATATTGTGTTGCATTCTCATATGCTCTTCTGTGCTGTGGTTCATTCTCTTGGCACCCACCTTTACAGACTTTGCAGGGACAGATCCATTTAGAAGTGCTTTACAGATGACGCACCAAATCAGTTTCCTGACCGACGGATACGCATCGATGGAGGTTATGAACAGGAAGTCGGTGGATAAGGATCAAGCCCTGTTACTTTCAGCGTCGCAGCAGTTGGGATCCAGATCGAATGAATTCAAAGGTATTAAACATGAAAAATCGATCGCAGAAGACTGCAATGGAAGGTATGTTTACATGTACAATTTGCTTGCCAAATTCAACAACCTTCTTTTTTAGGGATTTTTTTAGTTTTATTTATAATTGGATATGCAGATTTGAGTGGTTAAATTTGTATAATGAGAGTCTTCAAAAAATTTTAATGTATTCAAAATTGCAATTTAAATAACAAAAATAATATTTTTATCCAGATTTATATTGTTGGATTCCTGCCAAAAAAACAAAAAGTAGAACATTTAGCCAACACTCTTTTTTCCTCTCAAAACAAATTAAGATATTCTCTTGTATATCACTTTTTAAAACAAATTAGGAAAGAGTAAATGACTAAATGTAAACTAAAAACTAAGCCAAACACCTCAATACAACTAATCAAAGCAATAAAGTAAGATTTAAGCCATATAAAGAGGAGGTTGCAAACTACGATAACCTCTAAGCATGTGAAGGATTGACATAAACAAAAATCTCATCAATACTAATAATGCAAAAGAGTAATGACCAAAAGAACAAAAAATAATCCTTAACCAACAAAAAAAAAAAAAAGCAACATAAATAGATTGAAAAATGCTTGAGTTTTTAGGTAATGGCCAAAAGGCACAAATATTAATCCTTAACAACGAGCAAAGAAACAACACAAATAGATTAAGGAATGCTTGAGTGCCACTGCTAGTGATTACATTAACCTTTGGGTAAGGGATTTTCTTAAAAAACAAACCATTATTTTTGACACTCATATTGTCGTATTATAGGAAGAGGAGGCAAATCATAAAAAGATGTGTTAACAAATTGTAGTTATTTTCTAAAAAGAAAAAAAATTGTTTACTATCATGGGAACAAGAAAACCATTGGAAATAAGCATTATGTAATCAAATAAAGTAGTGGTTCAACACACATTTCAAAACCACATGAGTTGGGAAAGAAATTTTGAATAATTAATTTTTTCAAAGAGCATGCTTGGATGTATTAAAGATGTTTAGTGACCTGAAGAAACATCCTCGATTAGGTCCTAATTTGAGGAATCCAAATGAATCAACCAAAACACCTATCATATACAAAACCAAGGCACCTATCATATACAAAACCAAGGGACAAAAACAAATGGGGGATTGTACCATGGAACTAGATAGCAATTGGAAAACCACAATCACACATCTCAATGACGCTTAAGGGACTCAAAAGGTAGTAATTCACCACACTATGGGCAATATCTATAATGGATAGGGATACATCAGTGTCATCTTAGAACACATCATATATAGTCACCCTACAAATCAATTATGCACTACAATGAAAACAATTGAGCCTAATTATTAATGGTGATGCATAGCCAAAGGTTATCCATATGATACTAGTTAGACCATATTTCTTTAAAAAGTAAATTGCTTGAGATTTAAATATAATGAATTCAAAGGTAGTAAAACTGAAGAAACATTGTTTACAAAAGATCAACTACATGATATTTAAGATCGTAAGAGACATTCAAAGTTTAAAGGAAACAAAGTAATAAATTGTAATGGTAGCCATGTTTACATGTGATGCATTCCCTCTAACTTCAATGACCTTATTTTGTTATAATTAAAAAATTAAGTGTATGGAGAAATATTGATTTTCATGTCATGAACTTGGGGCTTTGGAAACAATTGTCATAGTGGGGGTTGTTGTGTGGCCTTAAGGCCAAGGTTAAGATTGAGGTTGTAGGACAATGGGAGTACTCTTATCTCACGACAAATCATTTCCAAAGACATTTTGCGAACTCAAATCATTGGATGAAAGAATAATTATAGATGATAATTGGGACCATTTGATAACCTTGGCACATATCTCTCTATGAAGCTTGTTGTCATGCATTTAATCCTTTTAAAAATGTGCAGTCATTATAATAAGGTGATTTTGGAAAATTATGTGGCCCATTCAATGAGATAGTCACTTCAAGAAGCTTATTGGTGGCAATTGTACTAGTCTAGTCAAATGAATTCATTCAAGTGAAGTTTCATTAGTCATACTTAGACCTATTGCATTCACATTAAGTTGCTTCTTGCTTCAAGTTTAGTTTTGGATCGAAGAAAACCTCCATCCTCCATTTCAAAAATGGTAAGGTTGTTAGTGTTATGTTGAAAAATTTCTTCAAAGATAGTGAAATCCACTTTGCTCCAATTATCCAATTGAAGCATTGTTATGTTATGATGCCTAATTTCCTTAGAAATATGAGCATTTCATAGGGAGAACTGTTATTAAAATTATTGTTGAATATGAGAGAAATTTAGTATTTAAGGAGACACAATTGGAGGCCACTTTCAATACGCAAGATTGAATTCCATTTTGTCTATTTATTTCTTTGTTAGTGAATACAAACATCTCCTTGTATTTCCCCAAATAACTAGTTATTCATATAAATGCATTTTCATTTGGTTTTTAAACTAAGTGTTTAGAATATTAATCATAAAAAATGGTAAAATGCTGAACTTATTCTCTTGTATACATGACTATTGTAAGTAATTTGATTCACTAATTAATTACTATCAATTAATAATTGAATTTTAAATTCAATGACAAACCAAAAAATAAAGTGCATGAGTGAGTTAATTCAATATAAAATCCCCAAACATAATTTCACACCCCTATTCATTATCATTTTCTTTAACATGAAACAATAAATATAATTTAAGTAATTTGATTCACTAATTAATTAATATTAATTAATAATTGAATTTTAAATTCAATGACAGACCAAAAATAAAGTGCATGAGTGAGTTAATTCAATGTAAAATCCCCAAACATAATTTGACAACCCCATTCATTATCATTTTCTTTAACATGAAACAATAAATGTAGTAGTGTAAAACAAATACTTTTATTGGAGATTAAATTTTATAAGGTGCAAAAACATTATCATAATACAACTACCATGTTAAAGGAGGCTAATAGCAAGCCATGCCATAAGTATTAGGCAATCATAGGTGGTCATGATTTTATGTTAAGCATGTGTCATAGTGTTAAAATGCAAAGTGGATTATGACTATATAGATTACATGGAATGACAGATACAGATATATACAACTTGAGTGGATCTAATGGTTAAGAACATATGTTTCTTCTTAAGAGGTCACAAGTTAGGGTATGTATATCTCCGTAAACTTTACCAGTCAAATCACTTGACCGTGACGTTAAAAATGGATTATTATTATTATTATTATTTTATCAAAATAATAGTTTGAAGGTTTAAGGAATTTTAAACTGTAGAATATGTCAATAAATTAACTCACTTAAAAAAATTAAGTAGTAGGATAAATTTAAACATCAGAATTTTTTATTTTTTTGGATAATTTTTTTTTATCAGCTTTGTCTAAAATCTAATTAAATTTTTTGAATAATTGTTGGAATTGTAGATATTAATTGTTGAAATTGTATAATCCAAATGAATAGAGGTGATCTACATCACTAAATTCATTTATACATTCAAAACTACAATTTAAACAATGTTAGAAACAATTACATTATCAAATTCTTATAATAATTATTCAAAAAAATCTTAAAAATTATATATTTAAACTTATCCAAATTTTTAAAAATTAACAAAATACAATACCATACCTACAGTCAGGTTTATTTTTTAACATCAACCAATAAATACTAAACCCAAAAACCTGACCAACAATAATCCATATTAAAAATTAAAACTAACAAACATATCTCTGCTCATTATGTAACAAATAAAAAAAAAAAAAAAACTACCACAATTCCGTACCATCCTTTTTTTAAAACACAGTAAAATTCCAAAACATAAAATTCTGATGAGGTCCCTGAAGCTCTGCACGCTAAAAACATGGCAAAGTTAATGGCAGAAACCTGCCAGTGCACTCTGGCAGGAGCAGCAACATACCTAATGTAAACTGCAATATAAAACAACAGCCTAAACCATCTTGGTTTGGATTTTATTTTTTAAAATGACCACAGCATACCTATTGGCCACGGACAATATTACGTCCAATGGTATTTGTCTAATCAAAATTAAAGTCCACAATTCCTCTTTAATCGTTTAATACAGGAATTACTAACTCAGCATCCTTTTTTCGCGGGGCGCCACCACCACTCTGCAGTGCGGAGTTTATTTTTTTTTACTAGTTGTAGTTTAAATATTTTAGTTTGTTTTCAGGGATTGAATTTATATATACATTTTAGAAATGCAATTTAAATAATAAAAAATTGTTATTTCAATTCTAATTATATTATTGGATTTTTGTTAAAAATATCAAAACTTAAAATAATTAGACAATTCTTTTTTTTCTACTAAGAAACTCTCAATACCCTTTCTATAAATATTCATAATGATAAATAATATACATTTTAAAATAAAATAATAAATATTATATAAATTAAAATTCCTATATATATATAACCTACCTATAACAATTTTTATTTTATTTTTTATTTTTTTATATAAAATTATAGAAAATGATCCTCTAGTTCATATACAATTACAATTAACATATCTCTTTTAATCTATAAAACAAAACTCTTCAGCCTCTATTTCCAAATTATAAGAAATATATTACATCAATATCATAAATATCACTGTTTTATATACCTATGTTTTCTTTAATAATTTTAGTTAATTAAAATTAGTTTTAATATTATTATAATTTTAAATTTTTTGATATTTGTATATAAATTTAAAATATATAAATATTATATTTAAAAATATTATTTAAATATTCATATTTTATAAAATTAACTTTAAAATTTTAAAATTATAACTTTAAATCTTATATTTTAATTTTTTCTTTAATTCAAATTTATATGAATAGTGCTCCATATTTTATTACTACATCAATCTCATTAAAAATTACGTAAGATTCCATTAAAAATAATAAAATTGCGTAAGATTCCATTAAAAATAACAAAATTACGTAAGAATCCATTAAAAATAGTAAAAGTAAGTAATGAACGCGAGGATTGGCTAGGAGAGGGTTAGATTCTCTAGAAAATCATTTAGAAAAAACTACCAAATCTAATCTTGCATCATTCCTATTTATGATTGTTTTTTGGGGGGTTTTCTTTATATTGGGTTTAGGTGTCATTTGTCGTCATGATTACGATATAAATATAAATAAATTAAATTACATTACGAAAACTATATTTTAAAAATATAAACTTTTTCTTTTTAAATGGTAATAATTATTCGATTTTTATTTTCATGATTATTCATCTTTTTAATAAAAATTAAATAATCTTT
>SNQJ01S0018203.1:37918-73319 GCA_010110895.2 Picea sitchensis
AATACAAAACATCTCTACATGTGGACCGACCACGATGAATGAGTGATGGGGGACTAAGCATCCACCAAGCCTAGGTAAGGGAGAGGGGGCCGAGAGGTTGGAAGAGGGGCTAAGCTGAGGGGGCTTAAACCCTTGAGAATAATATTAAATTATTACTATTCCAAAGCTGTGTTAATGTGATGTGTTATCCTAAGTTCTTTGGAAGGATGAGTGACTTCCAAATGGGAAGGAACGAGCTTCATGGGTGACAAGTGTCAACCCAAGCGCATGCAGTTAAAATTGTTGAGTTGAGTCGTGATGGGGGTTCCTCCTCCATTCTACCGCCGACTGTCTGAACCGGGAATCCTGTATGACCTCTGCAATAATACCCTCACGCAACTGTGAAACCAAAAAGGCCTGTGTTGATTTCTGGAGGAGCCAATACACCCTCTGTCAAAACCGTCGAGTCTGTGTTCGACCTTCACGTGGATTTCTTATCACGCATCCCCGAAACCCAGAACCGTGAGTCTGTTCTATAAGGATGGTTGGGAAAACTGAATTTCTCGTAATTGTTGAGCCTGGTTGGGTTGAAGCGTCTGTCTATCATCTGTTTGGGAAACCCGTGTTTGTTTTCCCAGTTGACTGTGGCGGCCACGCAGTTCTTGGCTGGGTGTGGTTTGTTGTTTTTGTATGTTCATTGCTGAGCCTTGTTGTTTTTCTGCTTTATACGGGAACGAGATTAAGGAAACCGGTTGTATGACCTGTGTGTAACCTCTCTCCAGGTGAGGGAGGTGATTGTTGTTGAAGAGGCAGGTTTTACCAAACTTGTGAGCAACTCTCTCCAGGTGAGAGAGTGCGCAGAGGAAGGAGAGAGCTCCTGGAAGGAACCCTGTAGCTACCACAGAGCTCAGAGATTTCCGGTCCGGTCTGTTGTTGAAGCCCAAGGCAAGGGAGGTTAGCAGCCGAAGGACTGTATAGGTGACAGAGAAGGTGTATACTCCTGGGGTGGGACAGGCATGTGGGGAAGGAGAGTCTGTGGGCAGTGGGCATAAGTGGTTCCTGGGAGAGAATCCTCCTTCTTTTACGTGTATTCTTCCTATAAACCTTACCTAGCCTAGGATTCCTTACACGGTGGAGCTTAGTCCCAGCTCGGGGGTGACCTACTCTGAGAGTGATGAGAAGTGTGGTCTAAGGCTGGGAGGTTCATGGAAGGTCTACATGCATTTGGTGGTGCGTGACAGTTTCAAAGATAAGTGTCACTATGTTTTGTAATTCTGTAATTAATTAAATTGCATACCTGTGATTCTTGCAATGTTATCACATATTTTGTTGTGCATAGGAATTATTGTTATTTCCATTAACTCTGAAATGCTAGCAGTAATTCTGTGTTTAACTGTAATTAAGCGTTTTAAGTTCATTAGAATGCATAATGTGTTCCATAAGTGTTTTTCCGCGTAGTAGCATTGGCCCAACCATGGGGTTGATGGCTGGGGGCATTACAATGAGGACACATGTTGGAGAACGAGCTCATCTCGTTGATCCCAAGTAGTTATGACACCCTTCAAGACTTCTTCACAAACTTTAAAGCTTTGTCGCTTCAACTCAAAGCATGTGGAATAGCCAAGTCAAAGAAAGGTGATTAGCTAATCCTTGCCATTCTTTCAAAGTTTAGTCCTGAGTACTCAGTCTTATTTTCTACTTTTCACACTTCAAGGCTAATAATGGGAAAATCTTGGAAAATGACTCCTTTGGATGCATTCATTGAATCACTCATACAAGAAAAGGATAAGCTCATAAAAATGGGTGCTCTCAATAATTCCAAATACCATGTGCTTGCAGTACATGAAAGTAGAAATACAACCAAAGAATCCAAGAAGGAACCTGTTCATAGGAAGGGAGAAAACCTCAAATCCATTGAGGAGTCTTCTAAAGTAGGAAAATTAAAGAAGGAGAAATCCAAATGCAACTATTGCAACATAGGATATCATATAGAAAGTCCATGCATGCAGAATACCATTGATCTAATGGTACAATCTCTTCAACAAAATGATCTTGAAGATTGCATATCGAAAAAGTCCAAGTAAAATCCTAGAGAAAAGCCATTGAAATATTTAGGTAAGGGCCATGCTCTAATTGTAATTATTTCTTCCTCACCTAATACTTGGAGTTTAGATTCCGGGTACAGGCTATTGGATCCTTCTAAAGATAGATTTTCCATTGAAAATTTCAATGAAGGCCTTGCATGCATTCCAAGAGAGACCTGCAACAACTTATCCACCTCTTCCTGAAGTCGATTTTAGAGAGGATTCTTTGTGCCATTTAGATCATATTTCATATCAGATTTCAAAATTTGATGTACATGTTCATGAGGATGTTATTGTTAATCCATATCTTAGACGACAATGGGCACAACATAACCTACAAGCCACCATAGATCTAGTGGGTGATCATGTCGATCCAATGAGGACAAGATCTCAGTTTGAGGGTATTTTTCATTCCCTCACAACTACAAAGCCATTATTACCCATGCATTGCTATATAGTTAGATTGCATATGATCCTTAGTCCTATGTAGATGTTACATGAAACCATTATTGGGAAACTTCTATGAATGAGAAATACAATTCCCTCATTGAGAACTACACATGGGATTTGGTTCCTCTTCCTTCCAATCGAAGAAAGTGGATATACAAGACAAACATCACAACATATGGACTTTTAAGAAAGTACAAGGATCATATTGTAGCTAAGGGATACTCACTAATGCATTCACTTCACCAAATCCTTACAAACATCTACATGTCTTAATCAAAACCTTCATCGAGCAAAAATGTGTAGCTTTGCGAGATCTCTTGGGAGTGAAGGATAGAAATTTCCATAGTCAACATTGTCTTTTGCGGGGGGGTTTCTTCCTACTATATTTTTCGTCTTTCCTCATCTTTCAGTTGTTTTCATTTTCATATATGCATTGTACATGGGTACCTAACAAGGCTTATTGTCGAGACCCAATCATTATATACACCCTAGTTGTGCTTCGAGGGGGGTATTAGAGTACATGCAAATTTACCTAGGAAATCATTTTTCCTATGTTCTACAGTTCATGTATGAGGGAACACTTGGTCTCACTTGGTCCAATATATTCTCCCTTGGAAGAGAATATCCTTCCCCTAGAGAAAGGAACACCTCGTCTTGATAATTGATTTAGTTGTACTTTAGTTACACTAGTGAAGTCCAGTCTTGCATGCCTATCTTGGAATTATCACCAGGAGTGCATGCCTACCATGGAATATTCATCGGGAGTGTGCATTACATGTGCATGAGGCTAGGAGGGTACATTCATTGTGCATTCATGAGTGGAATTTACTTCACTTGTGCATATTTAGTTAACTGATGATTGCATGGCTAGTTAACTAAGACTAGGTGGCATATTACTAGTGTTTTAGTTAGTGCATTTCCCAATAAGCTCTAGAAGCTCAAATATGGCGCATCATCCCTCCATGTAGAGTATATCTCTTGTAAATTATTCACTCATTCAACATGAAATACATTTTCATTAATTCTCTCTTCATTCCTTTTGGTATCAAGCTTGGAATTATTGCTTCTTTTTGCAACTATATTCTCTATGTAGGTTATTCAACAATTTCACATCCTTCCTTCAAACAATTTGTTGTAGAAATCCATTCCTCAGGTCAATGAGAACCCTAACGAACATGCCAATATGAATATCCACTTAGGGAAGGGAAGACGAAAGGCCCTAAGCCCAGGCTTGAAAAGGTTAGACACTTTCTTGTGGGAGGGAAGCAACAAGGAAAAATTTCCCCTCCTGCATGAGACTCGAATAAGGGGGAGGGCCAGATTAAATTACCCACACATCACAACTAGTCAACTTCCAAGAAGCTAAAACAATTCAACATAGATGGGATGGGAAAACCCCACATACAACAATGCCCTACCAGAAAAAGAAGCCACTAAAAAATTGAGAATATAAATAGAGAAATCCCCTTTGACTAGGAAACTCATGCAAAAATGAAGAAGAACAACTACTTACCTTGAGGAGAATAGGAATAAGGAGCGTAATTCCTTTTAGCAACCAAACCCTCGAGTCAGGAAATAATAGGCCGTTGAGATGAGGACCACACCAAAAAAAATAATGTCGCTAAGTCAAAGTCTAGTCCATCTCTCACCTGCCCAAACCAAAGTTCGACAAACCAAAATCTACAAACATCTGCAATCAAATCCATAATCTAAATCCCACCTCGACTGTGTGAGCAAAGGTTTAATTGTTCATTATTTCAATGGAGCCATAAAGTTTCATAATTTCCACAATGGTGGATCTGAGGTGAGCGATATGAGAGCCATCGCATCACCCCATAGCTTATAACTCAAGACTTGTACTTTGCATAAGGAGCCAAGTGTCCCTTCAAATTGACATTTATTGTGTGCACAAGGGCCTTCACGGGATTCATTGGAAATATGTTATGCCATTTAAAACTATGGTCCCTTCTTTTTCTTGTGTAGCCTTGTTTGCATAATAATCTACCCTTTGATTGATTTCAAAGGGTACATGAAAAAAACTCGCTTCTGAGATGTGGGCTAAAGGTTCTCGAATTCTAATTAACACCAATGTTAATTTGAAATCCATGGGGTTTGTTTCCAAAACCATATGTCTAATGCATTCTTCAAGCCCCCAACCACACTGAAATTTTGAATATTTAGAGAAGTAGCAAAACTTAATCCCCCAACCACACTGAAATTTTGAATATTTAGAGAAGTAGTAAAACTTAATCCTTGCAAGAAAGCATAAGCCTTATAGCAAGGTTATTAGAAAGAATTCCTAAACTCCATGCATAAGAACAATCCATCTTCCCTCTTGGGTTAATGAAAACTTCATTAGTTGATGCCAAAATGATTAATTATATAATATTTTTTATTTACTTTATTTTTTATTTTTTCTGTTTTTTAAAAAATTCTTTCTTTCACAATCATATAATATCCTCCAATTTCACAAGTATAAAATAAATCATTTTTTTTCAAAACCAAAATACTTCTACAATAAATTTTCAATCCACATTCTAATTCTAATTCCAATTAAATCCACATTCTAATTTTAATTAAACTTAAACTATTGCAATTCACACTCTCATTCTAATCAGAGTTAAGCTAGTATATTAGTATGTCAATAGAGATCACCATGCCAACCATCTAAACATCTTTATAATCCTATATTTAATAGTTGAATTGAACAATTGAAATTAAAAAAACGATAAGATTATTGGATATATCCCACTCTCTATTCTTGAACCCTACATCCTATTTATCTCTAATCCTGTATTTAATAGTTGAACATGTAGATTATTAAATAATTGAAATTGAGAAAAAATAAGATCATTGGACGTATCTCAGAGTCTAATCTTGAACCTTACATCTTATTTCGAAAATAAAAACACACCTATTTCAAAAATTCAAATATAACGTTGTATTAAAGTAGAACCTAACGTAAATGTAGAAATGACCAAAACCACTTTTGGCTGATGGGTAATAGCTCTGTCGCGTTTCATTTCTCACCAAATGTGCCGCCAAAGCCATCGTGAAGTTTCTTTTCAATGAAAAACACGTGGTATGAAGCCCGGACAAAATAGCAACACAGCTGCATGCAAACTGATAAAAACAACAGAGTCTAGACTGAGCATTTGCATTGCAAGCCCAGACAAAATAGAACCATAACTGCATGCAAACTGATAAAAACGACCAGATGCTAGTCTGGGCATTTGCATTGCATTGAAGCCCAGACAAAATAGCACCACAATTGCATGCAAACTGATAAAAACGACCAGATGCTATACTCGACATTTGCATGGCATTGCAAGCCCAGACAAAATAACACCACAACTGCACGCAAACTGATAAAAACAACCAGATGCTAGACTTGGCATTGCAAGCCCGGACAAAATAGCACCACAACTGCACACAAACTGATAAAACCCACCAGATGCTAGACTGGGCATTGGCATTTGCATTGCAAGCCCAGACAAAATAGCACCATAGCTGCACGCAAACTGATAAAAATGACCAGATGCTAGACTGGGCATTTGCATTGCATGGGAAACCCTGACAAAATAGCACCACAACTGCATGCAAACTGATAAAAACGACCAGATGCTAGACTAGTCATTTGCATTGCATTGGAAGCCCAGACAAAATAGCACCACAACTGCATGGAAACTGATAAAAACGACCAGATTCTAGACTGGGCATTTGCATTGCATTGGAAGCCCAAACAAAATAGCACCACAACTGCATGCAAACTGATAAAAACGACCAGATGTTAGTCTGGGTATTTGCATTGCATTGGAAGCCCAGACAAAATAGCACCATATGGCAAACTGATAAAAACGACCAGATGTTACTTTGGGCATTTGCATTGCATTGCATTGGAAGCCCCGACAAAATAGCACTACATGGCACAACTGCATGTATAAATTTGATGTTAGTCTGAGTATTTTCACTGGCTGTACTTTAAAGATTCTAAGAAACGATGATTTTTTCAGAGGATATTTATCAGAAATATGGTTAGAAATTGTTGGATTCGTAGATTTGAGTGATTATTTCTATAAAATCCGAGTGCTTCTGCAGTTTTTCAGTATGCTGAATCCATTTCTGCATTCAGAAATGGATTTTGAACAACAAAAAACAGTGATTCATGTAAATTTATATGGCCAGATTGACTAAAAAAGACATTTAGTAGAACAGCTAGCCAACGCCCATTACATTGCATTGGAACTTATAAGCCAAGACAAAATAGTACCACATGGCACAACTGCATAACTGGATGTATAAATTTGACTAACACTCTTAACAGTTTAAATTTTATATTTATTTTTTCTTATTCCATTTAAATATTTATGTTTTTGTGTTTTAATAAAGAACTTTTTATATATAACATAAAATTATTATAAAATTACATTTTAATATAAATTATATAATATTTGCCTATAGACATGGTATATAGTGTTGAGTTAGTTTGACTTTCTATTAGTTCATGGTTGATCATAAAATATACATCATTTTATTTAAAGTTTAAAAAATAATGATTAATTTTAAATTTTAAATCTCATTTATCTGATATCTTATTGGCCAAAAACTTTGAAGTTTTATAGCTGCCTTCACTTCCCCCAATGCTATTGTAATAAATATTTCTGCTATTTAGATATTTCATCTTCTTCTCTCCTTATTTCATTAAACAATACTTTCATTATTATATTTACCTAATAACCTTATTTATCTGAGCAGTTGCATGTAAATGTTAAACAATATACATAAGCTAAGTCTTATCTTTTCAGACTCTCTGCATTCAGTTTTCAGGATTATATATGTGATACTGTCCAAAGAATCCCATCCCTGCCACTTGTGAGTATGCTGCACAACTTATGCTATAAAATTTATAATCAACTGTTACCGAATTGTTACAGCATCATAAATATTTTACGAATTTACACAATAAATCAAAGTTCCAATTTTGGAGATCGAGAATAAAGATATGGCCTTCCAAATAAAATATTTTATACAAAAGAGTATTGCGCACCTAATTACAATATTTTTATTGAAGATTAATTTTTATGCGATGAGGGGAAAATATCAATTAATATAAATAATTGATTAAAGTGATTGGTGAGGAGGTTAGTAGCAAGGCATGCCATAGACAATCATAGCTGCCATGTCTCATAACGTACGTCATCTGCCATCAGTAGTAGTCGTACACCTGCGATTGATCTTTATCTTCCGTTATCAAAGTCGTACCTTAATAACCCATTGAAAATTATAAATAACAACCATACATCTAGGTTAGATGACTAATTTCTTTTAATGTACAAACAAAATCGAAAAGGGACATATTTTTTTTACTCTACAAATGTACATATTGTTTATGAAGTAGTCTAAACGTTTTATCAAATTAAGGTTTTTTTATGTCTAATCTGAGTGTTTAGAAGTTTTTTAGCATGTTGAATCTATTTCTTTATAATTGAATTTTAAACAATAAAAAATATTGATTTTGTGTAGATTTATGTCGCTTAATTTTGGATAAAAAGCCATTTCTTAGAATAGTTAACCAAAGTCAGGCCATTGTTTATTGTTTATTACCCTCCTAAAAACACTTAGCTAGGTTTTAAACTAATCCACCCTCGATCTACACCACATCACAATGGCTTAAAGAAAAATGATTAGGTAACAAATATTAAAGAGGGTTGGTGTTGTCCCAGAGTCTGTACTTAAGGCTCGGAAGCACAGGGTCTAGGCATCCGAAAGTGAGTAAAAGATAAAAAAAGGGGAAGAATCGACCTTCGGGAAAGAAAGCTAAGGCTGATTTCTAAGTTGTCTCTGTCTCTCTTCCAAAAGTTCCTGGATGCTTATATCCCGTTCAATTGCGGCCCATGAACGTTCGAGTTCTACCCGGGTGGTGGCAGTTTTAAGTATGGTGTCGAAAAGGTTCAAAGCGATGATGGTTTGATCTGACAAGACGAGTTCAATATTGGGTTGTCTTGCAATGGGAACAGTCATAGAGGCGCAGGAAAAATAAAAGAAAGTTTGAGGTTTAGGATGCTGCCTTAATTTCTGGATCGTATAAAGAGAACTTTCGAATCCGATATCAAAGATAGAGTGCAAACCAAAGGCCTTTTCCCGTAACTGAGTTAACTTTCAGTAAATTGTGTTTGAAATGTGAGAAAACATCAAGCTGTCTACAATGCGAGGCTCCTATCGAGGGAGAATCTCACCCTATGAACAGAAGAAGAAAAAGACAAGAAGAAATCTGACGAAGCATAAAATATAAAGATCTAAAAAGTTCACAGGTCTTGTACCTGCTGATAGCCGATATAGAGGAAAAACCGCAAACAATTAGACGACTAAAAAGTTGATCACCACAGTAGAAGTTATACTAAATTGCAATGAAGCATTCGTCAGACGTATATATGCGAAATGAAATTTAACATAAAATAACAGAGAAAAACAAAACTCATAACTCAGCCTTCACGGAATCAAGAATCTTTGGATTGCTTTGTATTAATTTTCAATAGGAGAAAGTCTCTATTGCAATCGACCAAGAAAGGTCCAACGAGAAAGTCTCTATTGCAATCGACCAAGAAAGGTCCAACCTTTTTTTTCTCTTCAAAATGCCTATTTATACAAACTTCTAAACATTCAAATCGTTCCCGAAATTTTCAGTTAAAAAATGGGAAATTCAAGCGTTTCGCTTCTTTGTCTTTGTCGTCCTTCATGAGGGTAGAGCACCTCCCTTTATTTACTCTTCGGGTTCTAAAAATAGAACAGGCAGACACTTGTTATTACTTGGTACCGGAAACCTGTCGCTTCACCTACTTGGTGCAAGTGATGCACCTCTCCACCAACTGGGCTATCAACTTGGAAGGCTCTGCTTGGTCGCTTGCTTCAAAAGTGTAACAACTCTTCGCCAGCTATGGAAAACCCTTTCCCACTTGTCGGTCCTCTATGATGATGGAGCAAAATTGTAAACTTGGCTGTACTAGCCATTTGTCCACTTGGGCCATATCGACCTGGCTAATCTGGGATATTTCCACTTGTTGCTTCTCCATGTTTTCTTTGATGTCCATCAAATGTTTAGCTATATTGATTTTGCCTAGTGTCCCAGCACTGCTTTCCTTATCAAGGTCTAGAAAACTTTTACTTATCAAAGAGAACGTTTCCTCACAAGAATTCTTTACTTCGTTAGCTCTCCCCTTGCTTTCTGATATGTTCTGCTCCCAGACCTTCAACAGGATATTACCTCTGGTTTGTTCTACGATGGATAATTTTGAGCTATTGACCATCTCTATCTTTGCTGTAGCTATAACAACGTCTTGGAAAGCGACCCGTGCTACCCCGAATTCTCTTTCCCTCGAATAAATATTTTCTAATAGTTGATCTATCACCCATAAATGGTTTTGAATGGTTCCTACCTTTACCAGCAGGTTTTGTTGAGCCGTAAGTACCTTATGCCGAATTTCGGCGGCCTACGATTTGAACATCTTTGTGTCTACAATCTGGTTCTCGACCACCTCCAATTTCGACTGCAACTCTATAATCTGTTGCCCCTGTTGGCTTACCTGTGTTTGGCTAGTTTGCACCAACTGGAACTCCTACTCGAGGTTGGACCTTAGCTTCTCGATTTCACATAGATCGATTGTTTGGGCTTCCTCAAGGCTCCTGCTCACCTCATCCCTGGCATTCTCTTCGACAGTAGCCACCTTAGCTTCCAATTTATTGATCATGAGGTTCTTTCATTTCAACTGGGCCGTCAAAGTCCCAACTGAGTACTGATTGGCTGTAGCATAAGCCCCTAGTGTCTCGGCTATCTCCTCTGCAAATTCTCCCTCTTTTGTAGCCTTCCCATCTGTCATGATTTTGAATTTTTTAGCCATTACGCCCTCTTTTTGATATAATCCTTGCCTCACCACGACCTTTATTTTTTTGTCAAAGAAAAATTCATTAGGAGGTAACTCCTCTACAGGAATACATGTCATTTCTTCATTGAAAATCCATCCCACATCAGGATCCCCCTTTGTGAACTACAAGGGTGTGACAATAGCAATCGAACTGTCGATTTCCCTGGATATTTGTTTCGGGGTGACCTCTGTGACCGGCTTATTTGACGTGGGCGAAAGTGTGTCGCCCGATCCCTGCGAAGGTATCTCTGCTTGGCCTTGGGCCTACTCGCCTGGCGTGCCCCTTTCGAGGTTTCCTTCCTGCTTCTGGGGGACTTCGGCTCCTTGCACTGAGGTTCCAGCCTCCCCAGTTTTCCCTTGGTCCTTCTCCCCACTAGGAATCGAGTCCTTTGCACCTTTGGCTCCTCTTTTCTTTGTAGCTGGAAGCTTTGGGGCTTCACCTTGTAAAATCTAGGGCAGACAACTTCGTCGATGTTCCTGGAATTTCAAAAATTCGGCCATGTCTCCGGGTGGCAAGGCTTGAATCTGACTTAGGACTTCAGTGAAGGACCTCGTGCCCTGGAATATTTCGTCATGTGGGCAATCCTCGTGTTCATACCTCTTTAGGCCGCAACTTGCCAGGTGATTGCTCACAACCTTACTAGGGTCATGCTTCTTGAACTCGATATCCACCAACTTCTTTTCTTCTAAAGACGTAGCCTCGACTTTGGCGTGGCCAAAATCTAACAAAGAATATGCACCAATTCGAATAGGGAAGGGCGGCCATACCTTTTTTTATACTCCTTTGAGTTCTTTTTTTATCCCGCCGAGCACAGTCTATCTGGAAATCTCATGGAATAATAGCTTATCTGGCAGGAATAGCGGGAGGGCATATGGAGGGACAGAGGTGCTGAAAACCCTGATATACGATAATTCCTCCTCTAGATACCAATCTGCCATGCTGCTTAGGCTAGTCGCGATGCTATCTGATATCTTGGGAGGTGGCTAGCCAAAAATGGCGACATGCAGTGGCACCATTACCCAGTTGAAAATCTTGTAGATGAAATCTTTGGCCTTATCCTCCCAAAGCTTCAAGTGGTAGACATGAATAGGCTCTGTATTAGATGGAGCCCAGCTCCAGTTCATCAGTGGGAAGGGTGTCATGAAGCATATGGCATCCATGATGTAAGTAGCCATAAAAAATGAAGTTGCTTTCTTACTCGCCCTTTGTGCTCGATATTCAGTAATTCAACTGGTCAGACTGTCAGACAACAGTTTGGCCCAGTCGAAAGAGAAACCCTCGGCGACTATATGAATGAGTGGCACCCATGGGAGGAAGAAATAGGTAATGTCTTCCTTCCCATATAACTTGCAGGTCATCATGGCTATGTACTTGAACTGTGGCTCCAAAGAAGAGATTGAATAGATCCCATTGGAGTCAGCCCTAAATTTCGCGGGGTGTGAGACCCAATATTTGATTAGATCGGACAAACTTTTTGCATACTGCTCGCACTCCTTCTTCTTAAAGCCTTCTAGGAATTCGGAGTTGTGAATAAAGTTCAGTGTGGGTGACAATTTATACATTGCCCACAAATGTTCTGGTCGGAAGGTACCAATGGTCACCTTCTGTTTGCTGATAATCGTCCTGGTTGGGATGTCCACATGGTCCAGTGCCCACCGGATCATATCAAAATAGGGAAGAAGTCGGGGCCTCTCCTCTACTTTGTGCATCTCCGCTTGAGCGACGATTTTGTATTTGGTTGATAAATCGTTCTTCTCGTTATCGATAGAATCATCCAAACAATTTATGGACTCGGATTGCAGTATGTTGGAAACGTATGACTATGTCTTGATAGAATTAATACTTCGGGGCGATGTATCGGAAACAACGTCTGAACCCTAACCTGAACTCTCGGTAGCTGACTTGGACATTTTTCGTGGAGCCATGAGAATGAAACCTGCAACTGGACCACCTGTCGAACAGATTTGAAAATCACAAACAACGGTTAACCTGGTAAAATGGCTCTGTGCGCAAATAGAAATGAGAGCTAAAAAAATGAAGGAAAAACTCTTTATCTTAGTCATTTAAACCCTTGGTGTCCTTGTGAACAGAATGGTCAAATCATTTAAGGAAATATTTAGCAGTAAAAGAGAGATCCTACTATCTGTCACTTCATCGTATTTCAAATAAATGCCATAATTTTTTACGGGTGGTAAGACAAATCAATGCAATAACATTTAAAATTTCCCCGTAGACGACGCGTGTTAAAGTTTGCATCAACGCATCAATTAATCCAGATTAGCTCCTTTAATTAAGTTTTCTTAGTCTTTAATCCCCCTTTTTCGGTGTTCGCCGTATCGGAAGATATCACTCCTACCCTTTGAGCCCCCAAAACCCGAAATCGTGATGATGCGATCTAGTTAAAAAACATGATCTGAATTAAGTGCTTAATTAATCCATGCGTAATGAATATCACAACTTCGCGACTCGGAGCTATGACGATATGGATTTTTGGGAGAGCGATCGTCGAGTCGTGAAACCCTGACAATACTTAACTAGGGTTTAAAGGAACTTTACTCCTGACACTACCCTGAGTAAAATTTTAAAGTCATTTCACGACTTCGCATATCGGGGTTTGGAAACCATGTGACTTGTAACTCCCGAAGCATGATAGGCCGAGGTAATAAAAGTGATAATCTCACTTAACGATTAAAAGGCGGTGATTTAGGACTATAACGACCATCGCCACTTTGCATGTCAGGATTACTGAGGTTTTCAGTGGGTAAAGATCACGAAGTAAAAGACAGCTTGAAGACCAACTTTTGATTTTAAGAATTATATTTAAACCACTTGGAAAAGGCGGCTCCAACATAGGCTCGAACTAGGGATCACGTCTTCCTGCAAGACTGGAAGAACAGTAGACCACGAGCCTGTATCGGGTAAATGGAGTCATTGGTTTATTTCTACGAAACTTGTTTTAGGAAGGGGATACAGAGGGAAGAAGAGATTTCGTCTTTACTTCTGAAAAGCTTTGCAAAACTCAAATGCATTCTAAACTCAGCTACAACCCTTTTCATGACCTTCTCCTTCTTGTTATTGAATTCAGGTCTGCTTTAAGACAATCAAAACAGTCCTAGGAAATCCAACAGATCTTGCGGCTTTTGGCTTGCATCAAACGAAGTAAATTACACGCTTCTAATTGGGGAGTCCTGTCTAAACTTGGGATGCAGATCCGGTTTCGAAAAGGTTGGTTACTAGAGTAGAGTGAGATTCACATATGACAACCTTACATATATCTCATATATTGCTTCACTACCAGCGAGCCTGTTCAGTACCCCGGTGAAGTTATCTGGCTCTTTTTACTGAATTTCCTTTCACTACTTCGAAACATAAGTATGCATTTAAATGCTGAGACGAGGGAAATCATTTATGAATTTCCTTTCATCATCTCCTTGGACTAGATGGGGGAAATCAAATATGAATTTCCTTTCACCATCTGTCTTATAATTTACTTTTTAAAACATGAAGTGGGGGCAATCAGTTTGTATAAGGCATACCAGGGATGATATATGTGTAATATTCGCAGTGGAGGTTTGTCAACTTGCTTTGATTACTTGGGACCAAAATTCTCTTAACTTTCAAAGCACCTTAGCCCACAGGGAAAATGGGAAAGATTACTTCCAGGGGCCTTCCTTCGAGCAAGCCTCAATCCTTCGAAAATTGTTAAAAAACCTAGAAGAGTCAGGATCAACCTACACATAACTTTGTTTAGTAGGAGACTGAGGATTTCTGAGGACTCGCTTACTTTCTAAGATCTGTTTTCCAGCTTCCAAAGCTAAAATGTAATCTCTTCTCTCTCTGTGGGAAACTTGGAAAGATGCTTGTTTTTTTTTTTGTTTTTTTTTTAAGAAGGTAAATCCGAGGATAGAAAAGGGCGATGGAGAGAGGTCTGGAATTCGAAATACAGGGGTCATGGATTAAACCCGACTCTTGGAACCCTTTTTCGGAGATGCTTTACTCTCTCTTCTTATTTTAATTACCTCCTATCTTTATCTAGGTGAAACTCTTAGGACCCAAAGTAAGAACTCGTTCTTTTAATGACATGTCAAGCGAAAACATCATACTTATGAGGCTGTCACAACGCTTTAGAGACCTTCGTTTGAAATATAAACCTCTCTGAAAATCGTACCTTTGCCTTACCACTTCGTTCTCTTCTAAAATAACGGAAAATCTTTTCTATCACCTGTTTTCGGCGAATTTATTCTCCGATATATGACCGTCTATTTTCTCCTTTTGCTCGTTTGGGCTGCAAGCCGGAATCCTGTAAGGAAACAACACGAAGAGTATCAGGGCTTTAAAAGAGCTGAATGCATTGAAAATTTCGTATCCCTACTTCTAGAAAAAACACTAACCTAATTTATTAGTGATGAAAGTAGACTTACCAAAGAGAAACTATGAAATAAAAAGGAAACACAAACCGGTATATACGGAGGAAATTTTGGGAACCATTTATTACATATAGTGCTTTAAATAACGCCTGTTGATAGGGGCGTTGAGGATTTTACCGTCCAAATTTTCTAATAGAAACAATTTTTTTTCCTTCAGGAGCTGTGACTTTGAACGGTTCGTACCAGATATGATCAAATTTACCATGTTTTTTCGAGTCTTCCTTCCTAGCATCCCATTTCAAAACCAAATCGTCGGGGAGAAACTCTCTGTCTTTGGCCTTACGATCGAATAACTCTTTCATGTTGTCCTGGTATTTTTGCAGCCTTTCCTCCACTTCGGCCCTGTGCTATTGGACTTCAATCAGTTGGTTTATTCTTCTTGTGACATGATTTGGTTCTTCTTTCTCATCTTGCCAAATTTTAATTACGGGAAGTGCTAGATTTATAGGTAATACTACGTCGGTCCCGTACACCATTTGGAAAGGAGAAGTGCCGGTAGATTTTTTTGGGCCTATCTAATTTTCCCACAAAGCTTATTTCAAATGCACATGCCAAGATTTTTTGTTTTCGCTCAACACTTTCTTAATTATAGTGATTAGACTCTTGTTTGAAGACTCGGCTAGCCCATTTCCTTGGGGTTAATATGTCATGGAATGACCAAGCAAGATATTGTACTTTTGGAAAAAGCTGACCATAGCCATAGATTTAAATGCCTGGGCGTTATTTGTGACTATCTTTTGGAGGCAACCGAATCTAGACAAAATGTTCTCTTCTAGGAAATCTATTACCACCGAATCCATTTCCCTTCTGGTTGGAATAGCCTCCACCCATTTGGTGAAGTAATCTGTAGCAGTTAGGATCCATTTATGTTGAGCGCTAGAATGAGGGTTAATTTCGCCTATAAAATCTAGTCCCCATTGTTGAAAAGGGGCTTCCGTTTTGACTGGAACCAATGGTAGTGCTGGGAGTTTATGCTTGCCTGCGAACAATTGGCAAGGGTTATAGGCTCTGACTTTGGCATTGACGTCTGAGAAAAGTTTTGGCCAATAATATCCTGCCCTCAGGATCTTATAAGCCGTTTTCCTCCAGGCGTGATGTCCCTCGCACACTCCTTCGTGAGATTCTCTTATGACCTTCTTTGTTTATGATTCAACTAAACAAACCAACATGAAGCCAAGTGGGTCCTTCCAATACAATTGACTTTCAGATATACAATACTTGACTGCATGCAGCTTCAGCGTCCTGGATTTAGATGGGGATAAATCACTCGGGCATTTCAAGGTCAGCAGGTAGGACACTATGTTTTTGTACCAATCTGATGAGGCAAACTTCTCTTCGATTCTGATTGCACTTGTTTGTTCATCGCACTTGTTCATGTCCACACACTCTTCACATCCCTCTAGGCCATTTATTCCGAGGGCTCTGAAATTTGGTTCGGCTAAGAGTTTAGCTAAACCTTGTCCATTTACTAGTCTCATCGGTTTTATCTCCAGGTTGAATTCTTGAATTTTGGCAAGGCACCGTCCCCTTTTGCCATTATTGTCGGACTGAACCAAAATGTCTTTTATGGAACTAGTGGGTACGTATGAAATTACCTTGGAATGTAACATGTAGGTTCTGAAAGCCTTTAACGCCTTCACCATAGCATATGCTTGTTTTTCCATTATATTGTATCTAAGTTCAGCGTCTCTAAGACTTTTACTAAAAAAGGCTATCAGTTGCTCGAAACTTTCTTCATTTTTCTGGAGGAGTACCGTGGCAAGTGTGTGTTCGGAGGTGAACGAGAAAATAAGAAAATCCTTTAGATAACCAGGGCTCGCTAGTATGGGTGCCTCGCTTATAACCTTCTTGATGCGTGCAAACGATGCCTTGGATTCTACTATCCATTTCACTTCGCTGTTCTTCTTTAGCATATCTGTAATCAACTTCACGATTTCAACAAAGTTTGGGATATATCTCCTCAAAAAAATTATTTTTCCTAAGAATGACTGAATCTCTTTTACATTCCTAGGGATATTTATGGTGTCTATAGCTTCAACCCTCTTAGGATCAATTTTAATTCCATCTCGAGACACAATATGGCCCAAGAGTTTACCTTCTTGCATGGCAAAGTGAGACTTTTTGGGGTTTAAAGACAAACCAAACCTGCAGCATTTTTCAAACGTCTGCTTGAGATGTATCAGATGATCTTCATCAGATTTAGAAAAAACGGTTAGATGATCAAGATAGATAACCATGAACTTGTCTCTTTCGCCGATGAAAGCGATATCCATAGCACGTTGGAAGGTAGCACCTGCATTCATTAGACCAAAAGGCATCTTGTCATACATAAATGTACCCCAAGAGGTGGTGAAGGCTGTTTTTTCTTTATCGTGTTCACTGACGACAATTTGATTGTACCCGAAGAACCCGTCGATCATCGACATCCTATTTTCCCCAACTACTTTTTCTAAAACGTGATCCATTTTGGGTAGAGGGTAATTGTCTTTGAGGGAGGACTTATTTAGATTTCTAAAATCAACACATAGTCTAATCTCCCCACTTTTCTTTCTAACCAGGACTAGGTTTGCTACCCAGTCGGAGTATCTCAATGGTACGATTATTTTTGCGTCTAGGAGCTTTTTAACTTCCCTTTCGACCACGGGAAATAAAATAGGGTTGATTTGTCTGAGTTTTTGTCTAAAGGGTTTGACAGCAGGCTTCAGGGGTATCTTGTGTTCAATCACAGTGGTGTCATAGGTTCTCAGCTCTTCGTAAGACCAAGTGAAAACGTCTTTATACCACCCGAGTAAGTCTTTATACTTTCTTTTTACCTCAAGAGGAAGGTACTTTGATATTTTTACTATCCTAGGCTCCTCTTTGGTCCCGGTGTCGCAGTCTTCAACCTCTTCAGGTTGGGGTTGCAAAGCGTATTTTAAAGGCATATCATTTTGATCGAACAGTCTCTCCAAGGGGATTAGTCCCTTCGGAATCTGATTGTTCTTTAAAACCAACATGCGATGATTAGCAATATTTTCCTGGAACGCCTAAGGATCCTCTCCCTCTTGCATGATCCATGTGTGGTTGTTTTTGTTTTCTTGATCAATGTGAGTTTCGACGAAATCGTCCACCATTTCGAGGAACTTCCTGTTTTGTTCGTCATCCTCAAACACTTGCCAGTGTTGGATGTTGTTTGGTATGGAAGGTCTGTTCCTCACCTCTATGTGGTACCTTAGTTTAAAATTTGTAGGGAGGGCGAACATTGAGGCTGATTTGGCTAATGAATCGGCTTGTAGGTTTTCGGCACGTGGGATGAAATGAACATTTATCGATGAAAATAAATTTTCCATTAGATCCCAGGCACAATTTCTGTACGATCTCAATCTTGGGTGTTTGGCCTGGTATTGTCGATTTATCTATTTCACTATCAACTCTGCATCTCCATATACTTCCAGGTTCTTTATGTTCATCTTCCAACCCTAAGACTAAGGCCTCATACTCACATATGTTATTGGTGTAGTCTATATCCCACTGAAGCCTGTAAGACAAAGGAATAACAAATTCATTTTCAAGTGCTACAAAAAGTACTCCTACACCTGCTCCTTCATATGACAGGGCACCGTCAAAAAACATTTTCCAAATCCTAGTGCTATGCATATTTTCATTTATCTTTCCTGATTCATTCTCATCTATGTAATTCTCTTCTGTGCAGCTATTTACACGATCATCAAAGGACAAAATACAATTTCCTAGATCTTGATCGGTAATATAAACAGGATAATTGTTAGGATTATGTGGGTCGCTCACTGTGTAGGCTAGCCTCGTTTCCTTGTATAGCCTAGTAAATTGTCCACCAAACACAGGAATCGTGGCGTAGGTTATGTCTAGTTGAAGAGACCCCCCAAGTTTGGTTCCCCACAGCCTAGATAGCAGTAAGCCATACTTCAGAGGTATATCGACGATAACTACATCCATCAGGATGATTTTCACTGGGACCTGTGCGAAGGTGACTACTAAATCTTTTATCATACCCATGCACTTAAATATTCTTGAATCGAAAGAGTAGAGATCTCCATAAGGCCTGGTGATCTTGAGGCCTAGTCTGTCCATAATAGATTTGGGCATCACATTATGTGAGGCCCCAAAGTCTAGCATGCAGTTATGCAGCAGTCGATCATGCACATTCAAGGTAATATAGAAGGGAGCGAAGGTGTCTCTGGCACCCTAGAAATGTGGACCAAAAGTGATATTAGGCTTATCATCTTCCAAGTTTATCACGTCAGAGTGACTTTCTAGATCCGAAAAACCTATCATTTTCGTTATCTACTTTCGATACACAAGATTCTTTGCTAATTCAACCAGAGGGATTGGTATTTTGATCCTATTTATCTCATTTTCAAGGATGAAACCTCCACTACTTTTGTCCATTTCTCTAGTTGAAACCTAAGAATCCTTCTTTTCTAACTTATTTGTTTGAGTTGATTTATTTCCCGTGAGTTTATTTACCGGTGTATGTGTTCCAACTGTCTTGGTTTCTTTTGTTTGGTTCTTAGTCTCCTTTACTTTGGGATTCAACGAGTCTACCCCTTTTATTTTACTATTATATATCTCGGTATCTTTTGGGGCAGGCTGGTATATTTCACATCTAGGGAGAATTTTCTTGGGTTGAGGAGTCGATGTAGGTTTGTTTTTAGGCCTGAGGTTGTACCTAGGTTGGACCTTAGCCATTATAGAATCGGTTATTTCTTGATAGACAGAAACATCGGTGTTGTCTATGTCATCATCTTTATTTGACGGTTGCTGTGTGTTCAAGGACTTCTTGTAATCTTCTTTAGTTAAGTAAGGCTGTGTGCAGTTGTCACCCAAATTTGTCACATCTTCTTCCAAATCCTCGAAATCTTGCAAGTCGTTTCCTCCTATAAAATTTTCATTTTTTAAAGGAGTTTGAATTTTCAGGTCTTCATTGTTAATTCGTCTTTGTTGATTTTGAGGATTGGGGTTTCTTATGAATTCCTTCTTAATGAAAGGATCAACCTTGGATTGATCTAGCTCCATTCTGGAAATCTTATTTGATAACTCTTTAATTATCCTAGCCATATCATCCATTTTATCATCCGAGGATCTACTAGGCCCTGAGGGTCCCGCTTGTTCCCTAAAACGTTTGGTTTCTCGGTTTCCCATTTCTACCTTTGTTTTCAATTTGCAAGAAGCCATCATGTTAGATTCAATCTCTATGACATAATCTTGCATTCGGGTTAGGGTAGCCCCTCTCCTTTCTCTCAAAAGAAGTGCAAAATCGGGTTCGAAGGCTCCCGCAAAGGTTACCTTGGTTGCAGGTTGGGATGGTTTAACTTCGACTGGGATCTTATTATATAACTTGTTAAATCTTTGAATGAATTCCATAACTGTTTCCGAATTTTTTTTCTTTAAAGACCCAAACTCGGTTAAATAATACAAATGGTCTTTTCTTTCGCCCCATTGTCTAAGAAATGAGTCTTCTAGGGCATCATAGAACCTGCTGGTAGACTTTGAAACCAGGTTCATACCTATCCTTCGAAAGTCTGAACAAACAACCTCGAATATATGTCTTTGTGTTCGAGACCTAGGATATTTGTGAACTTATCAAAGAAATTTATATGTTCGACCGTGGTCAAGTCCCCTTCCCCTGTAAATTTAGGTAATTTTTTCATGTAGTTTTCAGGAAGGTCATGAAGAGGGACATGCAGGACTAAAGGCGCATATCTCGCAGCTACTTTAGCAAACAATCTGGGAGGTAGGCGAGGCCCTTGGCCCCCCACTCCTCCTCCTGAAGCCCCTCTACCTCCCCCTCCTAAAACCCCTCCACCTCCCCCTCCTAAAACCCCTCCACCTCCTCCTCCGGTGGCCGCCATTGGTACTACTGGATAGGAAAATGGTGCATTGTATAGAGGGTTCTGGAACACTAAAAGTGAATCTTTAGCTTCTTCAAGAGACAAGAAAACCGAAGATGGGTGAAAAGGGATGCAAGGACTTGGCTCCTCGGATTTGCAAGAGATGTAATCAGGGGAACCCGCGGGTGTGGAATTTGAGTATATGGTATACTCTTCGAGACTCAGCGAGGTCGTGAAATCTAACTGAAGGGTCGGCAGGATATCGATCGCTGATAAATTTACTACGGGATTTTCACCTTTATGTACGCCATAGGTTGTCGGATGAATTTCACTTTTAAATTCAGGGAGAGCTAAAGTTGGGTTGATGGTTTCAGGGGGGGGGATTGTGCAAAGTTGAAGGTTCGAAAGAAATTTTAGCCTTGGGTTGTGGGTACTTAAGTTGGTAGACTACAGTGGTTGGCTTAAGGGAACCTCTTGTTTTCAGTATTTTTTCGGGATTGGAAATGGGTGTGGTTTGTTTACCCTTCGGGTTTTGTCTGGTGTTCCTTCGATCGGATGCCAACTTATTTAAACATGGAGTCTCTAAGTGAATGATAATAAAATCCTTTAGAAGGTGTTCACTCTTTGTTCACTATCAAATGGTGGAAACTTGCAAAAATGTCGTTCTCCCAGGGAAAAGGTTTTGTAACTTCGTCCCCAACAATGGTGCCAGAAAGATGTTGTCCCAGAGTCTGTACTTAAGGCTCGAAATCACAAGGTCTAGGCATTCAAAAGTGAGTAAAAGATAAAAAAGGGGAAGAATCAACCTTCGGGAAAGGAATCTAAGGTTGATTTCTAAGTTGTCTCTGTCTTGCTTCCAAAAGTTCCTGTGTGCTTATATCCCATTCAATTGCGGCCCATGAATGTTCGAGTTCTACTCGGGTGGTGGTAGTTTTAAGTATGGTGTCGAAAAGGTTCAAAGCGATGCTGGTTTTATTCGACAAGCTGGGTTCAATATTGGGCTTTCTTGCAACGGGAACAGTCATAGAGGAACATGAAAAATAAAAGAAAGTTCGAGGTTTAGGATGCTGCCTCAATTTCTGGATCGTATAAAGAGAACTTTCAAATCTGATATCAAAGATAGAGTGCAAACCAAAGGCCTTTTCCCGTAACTGAGTTAACTTTCAGTAAATTGTGTGTGAAATGTGAGAAAACATCAAGTTGTCTACAATGAGAGACTCCTATCGAGGGAGAATCTCACCCTGTGAACAGAAGAAGAAAAAGACAAGAATAAATCTGATGAAGCATAAAATATAAAGATCTAAAAATTCCATAGGTCTTGTACCTGTTGATAGCCGATATAGAGGAAAAACTACAAACAATTAGATGACTAAAAAGTTGATCACCACAGTAGAAGTTATACTAAATTGCAGTGAAGCATTCATCAGACGTATATATGCAAAATGAAATTTAACATAAGATAACAGAGAAAAACAAAACTCATAACTCAACATTCACGGAATCAGGAATCTTTGAATTGCTTTGTATTAATTTTCAACAGGAGAAAGTCTCTATTACAATCGACCAAGAAAGGTCTAGCCTTTTTTTTCTCTTCAAAACGCCTATTTATACAAACTTCTAAACATTCTAATCGTTCCCGAAATTTTCGGTTATAAAATTGGAAATTCAAGCATTTCGCTTCTTTGTCTTTGTCCTCCTTCATGCGTGTAGAGCACCTCCCTTTATTTACTCTTCAGGTTCTAAAAATAGAATAGTCAGACACTTGTCATTGCTTGGTACCAGAAACCTGCCCCTTCACCTGCTTGGTGCAAGTGACGCACCTCTCCACCAACCGGGATATCAACCTAGAAGGCTCTGCTTGGTCGCTTGCTTCAAAAGTGTAACAACTCTTCCCCAGCTGTGGAAAACCCTTTCCCACTTGTCGGTCCTCTGTGATGATGGAGCACAATTGTAAACTTGGTTGTACTATCCATTTGTCCACTTGGGCCATATCGACCTGGCTAATCTGGAATATTTCCACTTGTTGCTTCTCCATGTTTTCTTTGATGTCCATCAGATGTTTAGCTATATTGATTTTTCCCAGTGTCCCAACACTACTTTCCTTATCAAGGTCTAGCAAGCTTTTACTTATCAAAGAGAATGTTTCCTCACAAGAATTCTTTACTTCGTTAGCTCTCCCCTTGCTTTCTGATATGTTCTGCTCCCAGACCTTCAGCAGGATACCTTCAACAGGATATTACCTCTAGTTTGTTCTGCGATGGATAATTTTGAGCTGTTGACCATCTCTATCTTCGCTGTAGCTATAACAACGTCTTGGAAAGCAACCCTTGCTGCCCCAACTTCTCTTTCCCTCGAAGAAATATTTTCTAATAATTGATCTATCACCTGGAAATGGTTTTGAATGGTTCCTACCTTTACCAGCAGGTTTTGTTGAGCCGTAAGTACCTTATGCCAGATTTCGGCGGCCTATGATCTAAACACCTTTATGTCTACAACCTGGTTCTCGGCCACCTCCAATTTCCACTGCAACTCTATAATTTGTTGCCCATGCTGGCTTACCTGTGTTTGGCTAGTTTGCGCCAACTAGCGCACCTACTCGAGGTTGGACCTTAGCTTCTTGATTTCATGCAGGTCAGTTGTTCAGGCTTCCTCAAGGCTCCTGCTCACCTCGTCCCTAACATTCGCTTCAGCAGTAGCCACCTTAGCTTCCAATTTACTGATCAGGAGGTTCTTTCGTTTCAACTGGGCCGTCAAAGTCCCAACTGAGTACTGATTGGCTGTAGCATAAGCCCCTAGTGTCCCAACTATATCCTCTGCAAATTCTCCCTCTTTCGCAACCTTCCCATTTGTCATGATTTTAAATTTTTTAGCCATTACGCCCTCTTTTTGATATAATCCTTGCCTCACCACGACCTTTCTTTTTTTTCAAAGAAAAATTCGTTAGGAGGCAGCTCCTCTGCAGGAATAGGTGTCATTTCTTCATTGAAAATCCATCCCATGTCAGGATCCCCCTTTGTGAACTGCAAGGGTGTGCCAATAGCAATCAGACTGCCAATTTCCCTGGATATTTTTTTCGGGGTGACCTCTATGGCCGACTTGTTTGACGTGGGCGAAAGTGAGTTTCCTGATCCCTGCGAAGGTATCTCCGCTTGGCCTTGGGCCTGCTCACCTGGCATGCCCCTTTCGGGGTTTCCTTCCTACTTCTGGGGGACTTCGGCTCCTTGCGCTGAGGTTCCAGCCTCCCCAATTTTCCCTTGGTCCTTCTCCCCACTAGGACTTGAGTCCTTTGCACTTTTGGCTCCTATCTTCTTTGTTGTTGGATGCTTTGGGGTTTCACCCTGTAAAATCTGGGGGAGAGAACTTCGTCGGTGTTCCTGGAATTTCAAAAATTCGGCCATGTCTCCGGGTGGTAAGGCTTGAATTTGACTTAGGACTTCAGCGAAGGACCTCACGCCCCAGAATATTTCATCATGTGGGGAATCCTTTTGTTAATACCTCTTTAGGCCACAACTTTCCAGGTGACTGCTCACAACCTTACTAGGGTCGTTCTTCTTGAACTCAATATCCACCAGCTTCATTTCTTCTAAAGCCGTAGCCTTGGCTTTGGCATGGCCAAAATCTAGAAAAGAATATGCACCAATTCAAATAGGGAAGGGCGACCATACCTTTTTTGATACTCCTTTGAGTTCTTTGCTTATCTTGCTGAGCACAGTCTGTCTGGCGATCTCACGACATAATAGCTTATCTGGTAGGAATAGCGGGAGGGCATATGGAGGGACAGAGGTGCCGAAAACCCTGATATACAAAAATTCCTCCTCTAGATACCGATCTGCCATGTTGCTTAGGCTAGTTGCGATGCTATCTGATATCCTGGGAGGTGGCTGGCCAAAAATGGTGACATGCAGTGGCACCATTACCCAGTTGAAAATATCGTAGATGAAATCTTTGGCCTTATCCTCCCAAAGATTCGAGTGGTAGACATGGATAGGCTCTGTATTAGATGGAGCCTAGCTCCAGTTCATCGGTGGGAAGAGTGTCATGAAGTATATGGCATCCATGATGTAAGAAACCATAAAAAATGAAGCTGCTTTCTTACTCTCCCTTTGTGCTCGATATTCAGTAATTCGACTGATCAGACTGTCAGACAACAATTTGTCCCAGTCGAAAGAGAAACCCTCAGCGACTGTATGAATGAGTGGTACCCATGGGAGGAAGAAATGGGTAGTGTTTTCCTTCCCATATAACCTGCAGGTCATCATGGATATGTACTTGAACTGTGGCTCCAAAGAAGAGATTGAATAGATCCCATTGGAGTCAGCCTTGAATTTCGCAGGGTGTGAGACCCAATCTTTGATCAGATCAGACAAACTTTTTGCATACTGCTCGCACTCCTTCTTAAAGCCTTCTAGGAATTCGACGTTGTGAATAAATTTCAGCGTGGGTGACAATTTATACATTGCCCACAAATGTTCTGGTCAGAAGGTACTAATGGTCACCTTTTGTTCGTTGATAATCATCCTGATTGGGCTGTCCACATGGTCCAGTGCCCACCTGATCATATCAAAATAGGGAAGAAGATGGGGCCTCGCTGCTACTTTGTGCATCTCCTCTTGAGCGACAATCTTGTATTTGGTTGATAAATCGTCCTTCTCGTTATCGCTATAATCATCCGAACAATTTATGGACTTGGATTGCAGGATGTTGGAAACGTATGACCATGTCTTGATAGAATTGATACTTCGGGGTGAGGTATCGGAAACAACATCTGAAGCCTGACCTGAAATCTCGGCAGTTGACTTGGACATTTTTCGTGGAGCCATGAGAATGAAACCTGCAACTGGACCACCTGTCGAACGGATTTGAAAATCATAAACAACGGTTAACCTAGTAAAGTGGCTCTGTGCGTAAATAGAAATGAGAACTGAAAAAATGAAGGAAAAACTCTTTATCTTAGTCATTTAAACCCCTAGTGTCCTTGTAAACAAAACGTTGAAATTGTTTAAGGAAATATTTAGCAGTAAAAGAAAGATCCTACTATCTGTCACTTTGTCGTATTTCAAATAAATGCCATAATTTTTTACGGGTGGTAAGACAAATCAACGCAATAACATTTAAAATTTCCCCGTAGACGGTGCATGTTAAAGTTTGCATTAACGCATCAATTAATCCATCTTATCTCCTTTAATTAAGTTTTCTTAGTCTTTAATCCCCCTTTTTCGGTGTTCGTCGTATCAGAAGATATCACTCCTACCCTTTGAGCCCCCAAAACCCGAAATCGTGATGATGCGATCTAGTTAAAAAACGTGATCTGAATTAAGTGCTTAATTAATCCATGCTTAATGAATATCATGACTTCATGACTTGGAGCTACGACGGTATGGATTTTTGGGACAGCGATCGCCGAGTCATGAAACACCGACAGTACTTGACTAGGGTTTAAAGGAACTTTACTCCTGACACTACCCTGGGTAAACTTTTAAAGTCGTTTCGCGACTTTGCATATCGGGGTTTGGAAACCATGTGACTTGTAACTCCCAAAGCATGATAACCCTAGGTAATAAAAGTGATAATATCGCTTAACAATTAAAAGGCGGTGATTTAGGACTATAACGACCATCGCCACTTCGCATGTCGGGATTACTGAGGTTTTCAGTGGGTAAATATCACGAAGTAAAAGACAGCCTGAAGACCAACTTTTGATTTTAAGAATTATATTTAAACCACTTGGAAAAGGCAGCTCCAATAGTTAGTACAATCATACATCTTAGATGACTACTTTCTTTTAATGTACAAACAAAATAAGAAAGTGACATATTGTTTATTACCCTCCTAGGTGGGTTAGAACACTTAGCTAGGTTTTGAACTAATCCACCCTCGATCTACAACACATTACAATGGCTTAGAGAAAAAGGATTAGGTAACAAATATTAAAGAGGGTTAGTACGATATGAAATTAGTGTTAAAGGTTTTGTTTTAAACTACTAATTCAGATTTTAATGATCAACTTCTCAATTTCTTGTAATTGTGTTTAAAATTTGTTTAATTCAATAAAAATCAACATTTAAAGAACATATAGTACTCAAAAAATTGATAACGGAGTTCACCCATATGGGCTACATCTCCATATTTGCTTCAATTAACGAATTGATTCATCTAGAAATATGCAAAGTAAATATTTACATTTCTTTACATAAGATAATGGCCTTCAATTTGCAAAATTAGTGTTTTTTGTCATCTAGGAAGATAACAATGGTTTCTTCTTGCAATAAATGAACTAAGGCTTGCCTTAATTCTCCTAATAAGGATCTCTTTACTGTCGATCCCATGGAAGTCTTGCAGGGTTTCTTCATGGATACCAACTCCATCTGGGGCACATCAGACAGATTCGTAAGAAATTCCACAACCAAGCATCGTCTATGGACTAGAATATCTATTTTGTCCCACTGAAGAAGATTTTTCACAACATTCTAGGAAATTAAGCCATGGATCTTAGAATGGGCATCATGCCATGGCTCTTTAGGGCCTATGTGATGAAGATCCATGTCCTTATAATTGTTTTGGTGAAAACCCTCCCCGTAGAAGGTATTTTTCATTATAAAAAAGTGTATGGATCTCTTTATTGTATTCTCCATCACAAAGATCAATTCCTCCCCATGAAGCTCACAACCTAGTAATTAGGTTACGATCTTTTCCACCAATATTGACCAGCAAGGTAGGGTAATGTCATCTCTTCATATTTGTGTTCAACATGTCACAACATAACTGAACCACGTGTGCATTGAAGAGGTTTTAAAAATATCTTTCAAATACTTTTAAAATTGACCTCCACTAGTTTGCTTGGAATTTGGATGCTTCCAAAGACTGGAGACCAAGTGAACTCATATTCCTCATATAATTTTTTGATTGGATTGATAGGGTTCCTCCTGAATCACTCTTTCCCATTAAAAATATTTTTGACCACCAAAAGTCTTTTTTTATTCAAAAAATAAGTGAGGGTACATCTCCCTCACTTTTCCATTTTCCATCCATCATTCTTTACCTGGATGCATTCATTTTATACCCACACAAAGATACTCCAGGTCACCTCTTCGTGAATTCCTCACCTTTGTGTCAAGAATAACATCTTCCTCAACTCATCAAGGTATTTAGGAGAAAAATATTCATCAGAAGAAATTTGAATATTCTCACCTTGATCCATGGTCATAGGAGGTTATTATAGTTTTAAGTTAATACATTAACCACATAATGCATCTACATATATGGAGGTAACTCCAACTAGAAAGCATTGTCACCAATCTTTTCCAAAAATTTAAATAAACCATACGTGATTGGATTGAGATTTTTACCTTCACCTTTAAGGATTTCTTTGCTAATGTATAACCAAACTTGATCACCAACTTGGAAGTGATGATCAACCTGATGCTTGTCATGTGTAGCCTTATACTTGGCTTGACTCTTTTCCAATTGTTCCTGTATGACTTGATGGACAAATTAGATCTTCTGGATGAACTTATTGGCTTTGTCTACATCATTATGTCAATCTACCACTGAATCTTTCCCAACAGTGAAGTCCAGAGGAGACTTAGGAAAATATCCAAAACATGTCTCAAAAGGAGATCTTTTTGTAGAAGAATGTATGGAACAATTATAGGCATGTTGTACATAATACAATTGTCCATCCAAAATATTAGGACTTTTGTTACAATATCCTCAGAGTAAGTGTATCAATGTCCTATTGACCACTTACATTTTCCCATTAGTTTGTGGATGAAAAAATGTGCTCTTCTAAAGTTTAGTGACCATTAACTCCCATAAATTTGACCAAAAACTCCCAAGAAAATGGGAGTCTCAATCAGATAAAATATATGTAGGCAAACAAAAATGAACCCAAACATGTTGGAAGAACAAATGTGCGGTCCCTTCTCTCATCACTTGTTTCTTACAAAGCACCAGAATACACATCTTGCTAAAGCTATCCACAACAACATAAAGATAATCATGACCTTTCTTGGACATCGAAAAACCCCCTACAAAATATATACACACTTTCCCATTGATGAGAAGGTACATGAAGTGGCATATACAAACCCAATTTTATATTACTTGGTTTGCTAGTGGCACACATAATACATCCTTTTACATATTTGGACACAGTTTCATACATCTTATACCAATAAAAATAACATTGCAACTGATTTATTTATTTTCCCTATACCAAAATGACCAGAAATGTAAGTATGTGATTCTTTGATTACATGCACTCTTTCATCTCATGGAATACACAATTTACCAAGATGATACAACAATTTGTCATGTGCATGATAATATAATTATTCCATTTTCGTACCATGGATTAGTGTTTCATATACATCCTTAAAATCTTCATCTCTAGCATATTGTTCAATCTAACTTTCATGAGATAATGAACTATGTTGTAAAACAATGGATTCATTAACATAAATTCTAGATAACATATCAACAACTTTGTTTTGTTTACCTTTCTTAAACCCGGTGACCAAATGGAATTGTTGCAAGAATCCCATCCACTGGTAATGATGTGATTGTTTTAGCTTGGTTTACAATAGGAGATACTACAAAGGCTGATGATATGTATGAACAATTGTCTCTTTTCCCATCAAATAGTGTTTCCACTTCTTCACACTATGAACCAAAGCACACAATTCTTTGTCAAGTAGGATACTTTCTTATTGCACTAGTGAAGGTCTTAGAATGGTAACAAACCGATTTCCTCCTTTGTATTAACACTTCTCCCATGGAATAATCACTTGCATTTGATTCAATCTCAAATGGTTGTTGTAAATCTAGCAATGCTAGAAATGGGGTTGTACTTTTCTTTATTTGAAGATTTCAAAGGATTTTTGTTGTTTATCTCCCAACTAAAAGACCTGCTTAGTACTTGTCAAAGAATATAAAGGAGATGCAATAAAATAAAATTTGGCAATGAACTTCCTCCAATACTGCACTGCCCCCAGGAAGCTCATAAATTTTGTTACATTATTAGGCTTAGGCCACTTCATAATGGTTTCAAATTTAGAGGGATCGATTTTCAATTCACCACCCCCTACTATATAGCCCAAATAAACTAAATATGTTTTCCCAAAATCACATTTTAACATCTTTAGGCACAATTTCTCCTCTCTCTTTTTTTCCAGAACATATAAGACTTTCCTAACATGTTTTACATGATATCTCAACTTTTATTGAAAATCAATATATCATATAAGTTTACTATTACAAAATCATCTATGAATGGCCTAAATACATCATTTATAACCTACATGTGTAGTATTCTATATATTAAATAGTATGAAGAACATAAATATTATATCTAGAAGTGGAATAACAACAATAATATAACCATAACAATACTAGAATAATACCAGAATAACACTAGAAAGAGCACCTTGATTAATGATAGAAATGTTCACTTGCCTCTTCGAGGGGGAAACCTCCAACAGAGAAGTTCTCTATTACAATAATATCCAAGACAAGATTTCTCATACCCTCTACTTCTATTTATACTAAATCTATCTATCCAAAAGAACAATCTAGAGGAAGATACTTCTAGAAGTAGAAGCTTCTATTAGCTATTCTTACATTTGACTTATTCTTCCTTATTTCTAGGCTTTATTAATATTTTCCTTTATTACATGGAATTATATTATTATACCTACATGAGGGGTTAGGGAGGTTAGGTCCCTAACATGCTCTCCCCCTTGAAGAACAACCTTGTCCTCAAGCCTTCATATGCGAGAATTGTTGTAGAATGGTGGTTGGCTCCTAGGTGGCATCCTTTGGAGGTGTGTCTTTCCATTGGAATAACACTTCCTGGATGGTACACTGACGGAGACGACGCTATTGTTGGGCCAAGACTGCTTGTGGTTGCAACCATATGGAACCTTCTTCATCCAACTCAAGAAGACTAGTTTGAGTTTGGAACTTATTTCCAATCACCTTATTTAAGCAGGAAACATGAAAAACAGGATGGAGCTTCGACTGATTGGGTAGAGATAACTAATAATCCACCGAGCCCATACGCTTGAGCACTGTATAAGAACCATAAAATTTGGGCTCAAGTTTCTGACAGTGATGATATTTGAGGGAAGTCTTATTATAAGTTTGTAGTCAAAGAAATACCTGGTCCCATTCAACAAAATGGCATTCAGAATGAACTTGATCTTCTTGTTTCTTCATGTGATTCTGAGTCATGAACAAATTTTCTTTGAGGGCACGAAGAATAGCCTCCTAGATTGTAATATTTGTGTCAACCTCCTGAACCTTCAAGACCCCTAGCATATAGGAGAGAACTGATGGGGGATTTTGGAGGTATATTGCTTCCAAAGGAGTCATGCAAGTAGTTGTATGGTAAGATGTGTTGTACCACCATTCATCTAGGGGTAACCATTGAGCCCACCAATTTTTCCGCTCAGATGAAAAACACCTAAAATATGTTTCCAAACACTTGTTGACAACTTCCATCTGGCCATCCATCTAGGGATGATAGGAAATGCTAAGATGCAATTGGGTGCCCTATAACTTGAACAAATCTTGCCAAAAACTGCTGGTGAAAGTGGGGTCTCTGTCAGATACACTAGAATTAGGCATTCCATAAAGCTTGAATATATTATCCATGAATATTTGAGCCACTATGGTGGCTGGGAATGGGTGTTGAAGAGAACAAAAATGAGCATATTTGGAGAGATGATCGACGACCACCATGATGGTTTATTTATTGCCAGATTTAGGTAAGCCTACAATGAATTCCATAGAAATATCTCGCCAAATAGTAGGGGGAATCAAAAGTGGTTGGAGTGTTCCCAGATCTTTGACAATTTCTCTCTTGTTGCGTTGAAAAAAATCACATTCAACCACAAAGGTGTGTACGTACTGTTTCATACCCTCCTAGAAAAAAGAGCGTTTGACCCTTTCATAGGTTTTGGTAAATCTGGAATGCCTTGTTGTGGGTGAGACATGAAGTTCAGAAAGCACTATGGATTTAAGTTGGGATTGCTTGCATAAATACAAACGAAATTTGTAGAGAAGCTCTTCATTATGCCAAGAGTACCTTGGAGAAAATGAATAATTTTGTTGCAATTGGTGGAGTAGGATAGAAATTTTTGGGTCTTGCAACCATTCCCGATGAACATATTGGAGCTAATCTGGTAGAATGAAGGAGAGGGATAAAAGGGACCCATATTATTCATATTTCCGGGAGAGATCATCAACCACTACATTTTCCTTGCCCTTCTTGTAAATGATCTCATAATCATAGCCAAATAGCTTGGTCACCCATTTTTGTTGCACTAGGGATGAAATTTGTTGTTCTAGGAAATACTTGAGACTCTGATTATTAGTTTTGATTTGGAATTGTTGACCCAATAAGTAACGGTGCTAGAGATCCACAACATGTAGAATAACTAACATTTCCTTTTCATAAATGGATTGGCCCAAATTTCGCTCTGAAAGTTGTTTTCTAGTGAAGGCCAAGGGCCTTCCATCTTGCATGAGGACAATTCCAATTCCTTTCCTGGAAGCATCACATTCCAATATGAATGTTTCTATGAAGTCTGGGAGTGATAAGAGAGGGGTTGGGCACATAGCATATTTTAAGGCTTGGAAGGCATGATCCACAACTGAATTCCAAGTGAAAGAATTATTTTTAAGGAGGGAAGTGAGAGGAGTTTCAATCTTTCCACAATTCCGAACAAACTTCTTATAATATCCCGTTAAACCTAGAAAACCATGCAAGATCTTAAGAGTTTTAGAGCGAGGCCATTATTGCTATTGAGTCTCAGTATTGACACCTGTATTACCCTATATTATCTTTGTCTAAGTCAATTTTACCTATGCTATGAGTATATACTTGACTGTTTCCTCCATAAATACACTTGATGACCTCGTTCATGTGCATAAGAAGTAACTTATGATTAAAGCATGGTTTGTTTAGTTTTCTTGAGTTAAAACGATTAAATGTTTGATTTTGCATGATCCTAATCATTTGACTATTAAGAAGCATTGATCCGGTACTTCTTGGGTGTCTAATCTGACACCAACACCTGTTCTGTGCTAATCCGGTACTCATGGCTACAACTATGCTAATCCAGTACTAAAACCCTACCTACAGGATTCTAGTACCAACATTTTGGTACTGGTTTTGTTACCTCGATTTTCGGGCTGATGAAGATGAATCTAAAAATATGGGGACATGGGTTTTTTCCAGCAATTTTTTTTCATGCAGACTCATGAGCCAGAATATCCATATCGCACACGTGTGGACCTTCCCTTAAGGGGGAATGATTCAGCCTAAAAATCGCCAAATATTTCTAAATTGTCATATTGCGCCTTGAGTTTCGTGCATCTGGAAGAATATCTTACACAACCATCCAATGGATGTTTAGAAAATATATCCAGATACAAAACCCATAAACATTTTCTCAAAATTCATAATGGATTGAGAGATATCGAAGGCTCCTTAACCCGAATTTGTAATATTTGGTGAAAAACCCAGATTTTGTGCATAAACAGTTTGAACAAATTCTGAGTTGGGGGATTTGTTATGATCCATCCCCATTGAATTTTATTGTATAAATATGAAGGAAGGAGTACTGAGAGGGGAGGAATTGTTATGTTGTACTACTGGTTCTTGAAGAAAGGGAATTCCATATTGTTATGTTGATGTATTGGCTTGTGAACATATATTTTCTATAAGTCTCTTTGTTGGAAAGTAATATGAATTACAGTTGCTGATATTGTGCATTTTTGGAACCTACTATTATGTGAGTTTCTCCAGCTTCCATGTTGGAATCGGTAAGGGCCCACCGTTCTAACATGGTAAGCTTGTTGTAAAATATAGCTTAGTTTTTATTCTTGTACATGTTTGTTTTAGTCGTTTACCTTACTTTTTATTCTTGTACATCTTTGTTTTAGTCCTGTACCTATGTAATTCTTATTGTTAGCTTGATTTCTTATTTGAATTAGAAATATTCTAGATGTAAGTGGTGAAGTGTGAGTAGTGTTCAGTGTGTTATTGCTAGTATAACAAATTTGGTGCACCATAGTTTTAGGAATTTTATTTAGCTTGTTGTCAGAAATATGCATGATAGGATAGGTTTAACAATATTTGAAGTGTGATTATTTACATTCATGAATCTGAGTTAATTTTCATAATTTGTTGAAAGTTGTAACATGTGTTAGCCAAGGAGCCATTCGAGAATTCCATCTCTTGTATTACATGAACAAGTAAATGGATTATGCTCCTGGTATATAAGCTAGACAGTTCTTTTTCAAGGCTGCAAGATTTGATTGAGTGTGAGGAATTAGATATGGATTGCTTGCAAGTTATTATTGAATTAAGTTGTTACAGGAAATGAGATTAGATCTCCATCTCTCATCTTGCATGCACCTACAATGGAGTGTCTTCCTCTACCTGTTATTTCTTCTAGAATTGATTGATGCTTTCTTTTGAGAATATGCAACATGTTAATTGTTGTTAGTTTAGTTTCTCTAGGGATAGAATCAAAGTTCATATTTTCCTTTCATGAGCCATCAATGAATAGGTCCATCACCTAAGAAAGAACTTTATATCATGTTGTCGCAAGAGTTGACTCTAGGCTATGAAGGAGCCAAGTCTTAGCACATTTTTAAAAGGAAATAAATTTTGTCGATCGACGAGTCATAGGAGGCTTCTAGAACCAAGTCTAAAATAGTCATTCCACTCATTTATAGATCAGAAAACAAAGGGCATGACCTCGTTTGTCTAATTCAATTTAAAAAATCATGAGGATGGGTAGTAGATAGGGATGAACAAAACTGAAAGAAAAAGCCAAGCATCTGGCCTTCCTTTCAGTAGAAGAAATAACACTGGAACTTCAAATATCTGAACGCAGGTCTTGTCTCACTTATAGAAAGACAGAGGAAAGGTTGCGGACAAATAAAACTTGTAAATGAGGCAAAACGATTAAAGCACAGGTCTTGTTTCACTCACGGAAAAACAGAGGAAAAACTGCACATTAAAAGATGCTTCAAATAGCTACAGCAGAGGTTGTACTGAATTGTAACCATACAAGCTGAAATAATGAACATAAGGCAGAAGAATAGTAATGAAAACTTCAGAAACAATAATACATGAAGAAGACGGAATTAGACAGTGACAAAGTATAGAATCTCTTGAAAACTCTGTTCTATATTTGATAAAAAAATGCATTACAAACCCAGCCTGTGAAAAGGCTCCCGGGCTGTCCCCACCATGAATGTTACATACATCAGTCTTTTAAACAGAAAAATAAGACTCTTTGTCTTTCAGGAATCTGAAACGGTTTGTCTTCCTGGCACTCTGCGACTGACAAAAGCATTTCTGGCTCGTTAGACCGTTGCTAAAACTTTTGACACCTCGTCATCCCTTCCTTGACACTTGGAAGCTGCAGCTTTGGCTACTGGGTTCATGATCTATCCTTACCTGCCATAGCACAAGAACACCTTCTTTTGCACCTGAGTATAAGTAAGCGCCATCGGAGGAGAAAGACAGAAACTTCACTTCACATTCACTTTGATGCTAATGCCATGTTGTCAAAGAAACTGCATCATCATGAGCCTTCACACTAGACATCTCTATGGATCTTCCACCATTCTCAACAATTTTTCTGATGTAAATGCATGCTGATGGATGCATTTT